>JBCFYV010001839.1:0-44682 GCA_039000515.1 Timema cristinae | reverse complement strand
ATGTTATTTTATAAGTATAGATATACTTTAATTAGCAAAAACTTTTAATACACATAATGCGTACATTATTTGTAAACCAAACACAGGCAAACATAAAATAAAAAATTATAACTACAGGGCTGGACAGAAATAGCTGACTGTTATAAAACAGTACCTACAGTAACCCCACAACTTCTTTGGTGCTGACTGACAGCTTTGAAAAGTTACCAGACCAAATTATGTATCCCTACACAGAACCATATGATCTGCAAAAACATGTGTTTAGCAGCTGTCACTTCTGACGGTCAAAATTTAGGTATATACCTAAATGTTGACTGTCAGAAGTCAGCACTGAGCTGTCAGTCAGCACCAAAGAAGTCATGGGGTTACTGTACACGCGCTTCCAATAGGCAGTGATGCCTTGCTTGTGGGAGATAATAAGACATATCTTGGAGTTTAGTTTGCCATGGAGCATTAAAATGTGTCGGACCGTATCACCGCAGTAGAGTTATTTATTAAAACAAACTCCTCCACTGCCACTCAAGTCTTTCAGCGACAGTTTAACCGAAAGGATACACAATCAATTAACTCAATCCTTCTCTGGGTTTAAAAATGACGAAAAAAAGGCTCTCCTAAGGATAAAAAATAACCAGGTAGGCCAAGATCTGTTTGAACAGAAGAAAATACTGCTCAATCACCCTAGTCCAAGACGATTGATAGTCAAGCATGTTGCTTCTCTAAACCTCTCAATGTTAGACAGATAATTAAGTATTTAAAATTCCATTCCTACAAGATTAAAATGGTTAATTTACTCACAAATCAACATAATAAATAAAGAATCAACAGTTGTAGAGTTCTGATAAATTTGCTGAACGAGAACCCTGAAATGCTGACCAATTTCCTTTCTTCAGCTGATGCTCATTTTCACTTTGATGGAGCAGTCAATAAACAGAACTGCCACTACATTGCTACAGAAAACCCCTGGGAGATTCATCAGCGTCCTTTGCATAGTGCTAAAGTCTTTCTGCATAATTGTACCTTATTTTTTGGAAGGGAATGATGAACAAACAGTAATAGGCAATGTTGATCAATACACAAACATGATTGAAAACTTATTGGAGCCAATAAATGACATTTTCACTCAACGGGTCTCTCTATGGTTCCAGATAGATAATGCCACAGAACACATAGCTCACATAATAATGACTGCTGTCTAAAAATGTTCCAAGGCCATGTGATTTGTCGATTTGTAGGCATGAACAGACCATTCTGTTCTGACCTGTCTCTGCTTGACTTATTTCTTTGGGATCGCTTGAAGGGTGTGGTGTTCAATACAATACACGGCCAGCTACAGTAAAGGAAATAAAAACATGCATTCTGAAGAAATTCAAAACATTCTGGAGGATATGTTTCACCGAGTGATAGATGATGATGCTCTTTAATAATTGACTTCAGGAGTGTGTATGCTTTCCATTAGACTGCACAAAGAACATGGTTTTTAAGAAGTAAAGAAAAGAGAAAAAATGAAATCTCCATTCTTTTTAGTATTATAATACAGTATTAAAAATGTAATAAGGTTTTTTATTCATTTTTAAAACATGTCAGGTATTTCTGCCCAACCTGTATGTGAAATAGATATAACTTTTAGAGCTAGGAAAAAAATAATATCACAATTTCTTTTAGACCCTTATATTGATCAACTTTTGCCTGAAACATATTTGTCTAAAATTATTGGTTTTAGATATAATTTATGTTATTAATTAAGATGACCCCCTGAAACTCCACCTGTAGCTCGTTAGCCTTATTCAACAGCTTCTAAATGGTTAAAACTGATGAATTTGACTGTGGATTGCATTTGCACTCTTAAAAAAAGGCTAATGCAGACGATGATGCTTTTAGCAGCCTATTACTCAAGATAAAACATATCTGAATGCATGCATAATTTTTGGGGAGCATGCCTCCTCCTCCCAGGATCATAAACATTGACTTTGGGTTGAATTTTAATGCCTGAGCTCAAAAGATATGTGATTCCCTCACTGAAAGACTGTTTAGAAATTGACATTGTGTGCAAATATTTAATATATCTATCTTTTTGTCCAGTGGCAGCCATTTAAAGTATGAACTATGTTGTTCTTTTCATTGTTAAAGCCATATTGTATTCATTCCCTTTTATATGCCTTCTTCGAAATATATAATATTAGAATTAAGAAGTATATTATCTATGGCTGACCCTGCTTAGAAGTAAAACCATGCTTTTTACTCGGTTTGTACTCGTATGTAATAGCATGTGAAGGTAACATTTACATTTTTTTATTAATTATACTCTGGCAGAATAAAAAATCAGACTTCTTTTTTAAATTTGAATATATCTTAAAATCACTCATATTGAAATTGTTGATTCTGTTACAAAAATACTATTTTACTATAAATGTTTTTTATGGATTGCACTAAATTCAATTTATTCCCTAAACAGCTTAAGGCCCTGCCTACCCTCTCTGGCGGTGTGTTGAGCTTTCAGCTCTAAAATAGATGGCGTTGCTAACGTTATACAAACTGGTGGATTCCAGCCATCAGGTTGGTAGAATTACTGGTTTGTTTAAACAACTGGGAGACTGGCGACCACGACCGGTAATCAGTAAAGGCAGCAAGCAAACTTTTTTCCAAGAATTGAGAGAGATAAGAAGTGTAGTGCCGGACCGTAAAGTGTGTAGGCGACCAAGTTTGACTAAACGTGGGGAGACATAACGTCAAGATACAATCACACTCTCGAGCAGAAAAATTAGCCTATCCATTCCAGTCAGCTAGACGTCCATTAACCTGTAGTACCACTTTTGAATTTAGAACCTTTTTGATGCCAAAGTTTAGTACTAGTTTTGTACCGTTTTGTACCGTACCCGTTTTGAGTAATTAGCATATCAACGTGGTGACTCCAGGTTAATGCTGTTGTACCACTTTTGAATTTTTTTTATACCAAAGTTTTGTACCATTTTGTACCCATACCCATTTTGAGTAATTAGCATATCAAAGTGGTGACTCAGGGTTAATGCTGTTTTACTACTTTTTAATTTTGAACTTTTTTTGATGCCAAAGTTTTGTACTAGTTTTGTACCGTTTTGTACCAGAAAGAAAAAGTATTGTACCCGTACCCGTTTTGAGTAATTAGCATATCAAAGTGAGTACTCCACGTACTCCAGGTAAATGCGGTTGTACCCCTTTTGATTTTGAAATTTTTGATGCCAAAGTTTTATAATAGTTTTGTACCCGTACTCATTTTCAGTAATTAGCATATCAGAGTGGTGACTCCAGGTTAATGCTGTTGTACCACTTTTGAATTTTTTGATGCCAAAGTTTTGTACTAGTTTTGTACCGTTTTGTACCACAAAGAAAAAGTTTTGTACCCGTACCCATTTTGAGTAATTAGCATATCAAAGTGGTGACTCCAGGTTAATGCTGTTGTACCACTTTTGAATTTTTTGATGCCAAAGTTTTGTACTAGTTTTTTACCGTTTTGTAACACAAATAAGTTTTGTACCCGTACCCATTTTGAGTAATTAGCATATCAACGTGGTGACTCCAAGTTAATGCTGTTGTGCCACTTTTGAATTTTTTGATGCCAAAGTTTTGTACTAGTTTTGTACCGTTTTGTACCACAAAGAAAAAGTTTTGTACTCGTACCCATTTTGAGTAATTAGCATATCAAAGTGGTGACTCCAGGTTAATGCTGTTGTACCACTTTTGAATTTTTTGATGCCAAAGTTGTGTACTAGTTTTGTACCGTTTTGTAACACAAATAAGTTTTGTACCCGTACCCATTTTGAGTAATTAGCATATCAACGTGGTGACTCCAAGCTAATGCTGTTGTGCCACTTTTGAATTTTTTGATGCCAAAGTTTTGTACTAGTTTTGTACCGTTTTGTACCACAAAGAAAAAGTTTTGTACCCGTACCCATTTTGAGTAATTAGCATATAAAAGTGGTGACTACAGGTTAATGCTGTTGTACCATTTTTGAATTTTTTCATGCCAAAGTTTTATACTAGTTCTGTACCGTTTTGTACCACAAAGAGAAAGTTTTGTACCCGTGCCCATTTTGAGAAATTAGCATATCAAAGTGTCACGTGACTCCAGGTTAATGCTGTTGTACCACTATTGAATTTTTTTCAAATAAATATCTGGTGAGGGTAGTGATAAATAATAATGTACACTTATTTTTCAGAGAAAAATTTATTTAAGGTAAAATTAGAGATAACTTATTTTTGAAGGTTTGGTCACTAAATATAATAAATAACCTATACGATTGAGTATGTAGCCTACGATTTTGTTGTACCATTTATTTGAGTTTATTAGTAAGCAGGTAAAATAAAAAATAACTAAAATTTAATGTGCTAAATTTGGCCAATGTGCTTTGGCTAATTTTTAAAATTTAAAGGCTAAGGAGGCAATAACATATTTTAAAAGCGGTTTCATTTCGAAGACTATAAAAATTTTGACAATAAATATATCTGTTATTTTTATTACTGATATCACCACGTCATACTACCTGTTCATGTTATACGCATATATGATAATCTAATTGGGTGGTAATGAGGAAAGAAGCAGTTGAGAGGCTATCTACCAGCATTTTTATTTTGGAAGATGGGGAAACAATTTAGGAAAAACTACCCTCAATAGACTCGACCAGGATTTGCACCCCAAGTGCTCCGCTATCAGCAGGCCAATTTAACACTAGTGACACCTTAGACCACTCAGCCACTGAAGTGAGTATCTGTTATTTAATACGGAGTTTACAGTTTTCAAACATCTATAGGATTTACACAATTTTCCAGAAATAAATGTTTTTGGGAATAATTTTTTATCCTATTGGTAGAGTTTAACTTGAGTAAGATCTCCATGGTGTCAGCCAGCAAGCAGGCTATACCAATCGAGAGGCTGCCGTATGTTGGCAAAGATAGGGCCAACATTTTCAAGCTGAGGGTGCCATGTGGTTAGCACAACGAGCCCTCCAGACTTCTATCTCAGTTTTCTAGACTGAAGCGCTACATATTCCTTCAATTATCTCCTCATTTGTCCTCACGAGGTTGATTTTGGTTCCGTTTCAGACCCACTGCTTCACAGACACAATTAGGGGCACTGGGGATCGAATTTGGGACTTCAGTATCTGAAGCCAGTGAATCTGACCACTATACAACAGAGGCGGTCGGGTATCAAATACTTACTTACTTTATGGCATAGGGAACACAAAAGTTCATTAACTCTAATGGTTTTAAATATATTTCACTTATCATCGGCTTCATGTCGTGGTCAATATTGCTGAAGTGCTATGACTGAGCACTGAGTGCGTAAATTAATCAGCTCAATAACTTGACTAGTTCGATTCCCTGTTAGGTTGAAATTACTTAGTACTAGCGTGATACGAACTCGGCTAAGGCACAAGAGATTTTGAACATACAATAAGTGCGTTACAGAGTGTTAGTAACATTTACTTTCAGCTAAGAGCTTTTTTTAAAAAAAAAGTACTTGAAATATCAGAATAATCGCTGCATTGTTATATAGAAATATTTATTTGTATCTTAATTTTGATATTATTTCTACAGTAAATAAAATAGTATCGCTGCTCATCCATTGTACTTAAATTAGTAGATACAGATAGCCTAAGCACCAGTAATATGCATACCATTAAAAAAACTTACCCTTTACGACAAGCAGTTAAATAATCATATCTTTTGAGTTTCTTTGTGCGCCCTTTCTTCATAAACTTGTTATTCACAAGGATATAAAATATTTTGTAAATACTTCTCCACCTCAAAATTTATACAATCCATTGGATTTTGTTCGAAAGCAAAAAGGTCACATATTGTTAATTATATAAAAAGTAATCACCGTGGGTACTTATTGTTCGGGATTCGATACATTTCTTCCAAAACGAGCGCACAAACTGCGAGAATGCAACAGGTTCAAATTAAAAGTAATAACATTTAACACGCTAATAAAATAAAATTAACATTTTCACATCTTGACTACCAAAAACTTCGTTCATTAACTTTTTGAAAAATAACTTATTCCAAAGTCCAATGAGAGTCAAATCCTAGACCGTAAAATAAAAACTAGTATATAAAATTATACTGAGAACGTCTCCAAATTACATTTAGACCAAACTTTATTTAAAATAACTTTGTTTGATATGAGCAGGAATGTTTATTTTTATTTATTATAATAGTGGATTAAAAATTCAATGTACAGTAGTTTTCATTTACTTTGAATATTAACACTTATTATTACAACGTGTAGTGCTAAAGAATGAGAAAACTCAAGAAAGAATATAAGATAAGAGTGAAGAATTTTACATGTTTTACTGTCTCAGTTAAATAAGGGCTAATGTCATAAAACTTTGTGTATGGAGAAGCATGTCGCTTTTTCTTTGAAAATAATGTATCACTAGAGTAATACTCTCATTGAAGTAAGTAGGGACCAACTATATTTATTCACACAGCAGGAAGACTTTGTGAGTATTTTAGTTACTGAATATATTAAGATGTTTAATTGTTTATATTTAATTACGCAAATTTTCATAATTGGACATTGGCCCTTCTTATCCTAACGTACATGGTATTAATGTTTCTTTGACTCAAGAAGGTCACAGAGATTAGTTTAACCCTCCATTGCCGCCTGCATTCCGATACAGCAGGTTAGCCAACGCTTGCAAAATGATACTAGCTTGTAAATGGGTAATGATCATACTAACGGCACCTATTATCAGCTATGATAACTAGTTGCAGAAGGAAAAGTTGTATTTAAAACCATGTATTTTGACTAGAGAGTCGACTTGGGAGTCGTTAGAGCTCAATATCGTCGTGATTATTGAAGCTAACCCAAATTAAAAAATATGTCTAAAAAGAAAAAGAAATTATTCATTAAATAGTATGTTATAAACAAACACTCTAGCTTAATTGTACAAAGAAAATAAATAAATCCATTAATAATTTTTGTTTTCCCATTTAAAATGCATTGAAATGGAAACATTTTAATGAAAATATTTTAATAACTATTTTTAGCATGGTTTGAAAATTCCATAAGAATTATAAAAGATGCCCAGATATGTTACTAAAATAAATAAAAAACAACAATGTTGAATTATTAAATATATTTTGTTTTAAATTCTTTTGTTTAGAACCGTGCATTTATGGGTAGGCAGGGCCTTAATGTTTTTTTTAAGTTAGTCACCTGGTCTATAGATCTATAAGATATTTCAATACCTTAAAAATAATATATATATATATATATTTTTTTTGATGATTGATACTTTGCTGTTTTAACATGTGGGAACTATTAACATTTTAGCAAAATGATTGTTTACCAAGGTATTTTTTTTGTTAACGCTAGGTTTTTAGTACCACGCTTTAATACCCGTTTGGGTTAAAAATTGGGAAGAATGAATATAGAAGAAGTGAACCCGCATTTGCGTGGAAGGAGAGTGGGAAACCATTTGGGAACACACAACCCCAGTTCAAGAGCGAGATTCGATCCTCGATCTCCCTGTCAACAGCAGTCTATCTCAACACGAAAATAACGCGTTAGCTAAATACGCCACCAAGGTGGGTGCACCTGATTTTACTAACCATTTGGACTATCCACAAAGTTACACTTAAGAAATAGGGATAAAAAGGTAGAACTAAGAAGGGTAGGGAGAGGGGCCAACAATAAAGAGTATTTTTTGTTGTAAACAACAATAGTTTTAAATGTTTTTATGAAAATAGATTTACTGCAATCTATTTTATAGTTAAAACAACCCTATCTTGATAGGATATCAATTAAAAGGCTAGGATCTGATAAACTAAATTTAACAAATGGATATGAATAAAAAATAAATAAAAATTTTTTTTAAAAAAAATTGCTCTAATACTCACCACAAAATCTTGGGGCTATATGGATGTAGTTCAATGGATTCTTTATTCAGTTTTACATTCTTGATATGAGTATAGAAGCAAATACAGTTGCAAGGCATGGCTACTTAAGATTTTATTCACTGATATGCAGATCCAAACAGTTACTTTGTGCATGCTTAGTGAAATGAAATAATCTGTTTATAATATATATAAAAATTAAAAATTTATGCTTATATTAGGATGTTGCCTAATTCAAATTTATCTATGAGGTGTGTCCAGAGAGTAAAACTACATCCGTTGATGTCGCTAGGGGGAGTTTTAATGCTTGGTGTGAGTAGACTGGCAATGACCTTAATCCTTTTATCTTTCAATTTATTATTATTATTATTATTTAGTACCGCGTCTTACTACCCGTTCGGGTTATACGCTTAAGTACTAATTACTCTAATGGATTAGGAATTGGGAAGGTTGAATTAAAGGAAGTGAACCCGCATTTGCGTGGAGGGAGAGTGGACTTTCAATTTGGTTTGGCACAACGAAAATAGTTTTTGTTCCAGTGACACATTATTAAAATGGCAGCACCACTCAAAGATCCCACCAAATATTAAGTACATTCCATGATACATTTTATGAATGCAGAAGGTAAGCGCCCAGCTGAAATTCACAAAAAAATTTCTGCTGTTTATGTTGACATTATGAATCACCAAAATGTGACGGAGTGGTGCCGCGAGTTCTCGGAGGAAGGACTAACGTTCACGACAAACAAAGGAGTATTAGACCATCTTTGATCTTCGAAGACCTTCTTCAAAACAATGAAAAAGAAATTCGTGCAGATCGGCGTTTGAGGATAAGAAGACATTATTCCTGAAGTGTCGAACACTACAATTCATTAAGCTGTGAAAGAAAAATTAGGTTACAAAAAATCGTGCACGTGGCGGGTGCCCAAAATGTTAACAGACAAACACAAGAAAACACGGATGAGTTCCGCGCTCACATTTTTCATGCATTACGTAGAGGATGGAGATAAGTTTTTGGACTCTACTGTGACTGCGGATGAAACACGGGTTTACCACCACACTCCTGAATCAAAGCAGCAGTCATTGCAATGGTGTCATACTCATTCTTTCAAAATAAAAGAATTCAAATGTCAACGTTAGAAAAAAAAAATACAAAAAAACCAAACAAACATGGCTAGCTAAAGATTTCTGGTACAAAAGATGCATTCTCCTGGTTAATTTTATGCCTCCTGGCACAACAATTAATGCGAATGCATATTGCGAGATCTTGAGACGGCTTCGACGGGCCATTCAGAACAAAAGGCGGGGGGGGGGGGGGGACGACGACGTTGACTGATGGCGTTTGCCTGCTCCAAGACAATGATCAGTCCAACACCGTGCGTACACCACTGAGTTTCTTGACAGTTTCATATGTGATGTTTTGGATCACCTGCCCTATAGACCAGACCTCGCACCTAGTGATTACCACTTGTTTCTTAACCTAAAGAAACAACTGGGTGGAAAAAAAATTCTACAATGATGATGAGGTTAAAGAAGAAGTTATAGCATGGTTTAAAGGTTAGGCGGCAGACTTTTATGACTCAGGGATATAGAAGTTGGTTCCCTGGCTTATTAAGTGTTTGGACAATGGCGATTAATATGTTGAGAAGTAAATCTTATCCATATGCAAGTAGTTTTCAGTATAAGTTTAGTTAAAACAATGATATGTATCTTTACTTTCCAGACATGCTTCTGTTATTATTTTTATGGTATGGATACAAACTAAATCAAATCAAACTATATTAGTTTAATTGATAATTTTATTCATTAAATTCATCAATGGTAGCATGGTCTAATGTGTCATTCTTGAACTAAGCCAAGCTCCATGTGACAGAGAAATAGAGGCATTTTATACAAATTCTAAATTCCTCATCCCTGCCCCACTAATGTTAATATGTAAATAGTGGTGATGATGCTGTTCAATAAATAATGTTTTGTTATGTCATCAATATCATAAAGTCAACAGCCGTCCAAGTGTCTTACTTTACTTGGTGCCTTGCGTCCAAGAAGCCTTATATTTAAATTTGGAGAAACTCTACAATGTGTAATGCTAATTTCAACGTTATAAATTTAAAAAATATAACAGTTAAGTCAGTTACATTTTCTTTTATATAGCCCAATTTATTTAATTATCAGTATACCAAAAGATCATAGCCACAATTTTAACATAAATTATTGAGAAAAATATTTAATATTCTGGAACAGTGAAATTAAAAAAAAAAGTACTTAAATAATTTAAGGTGTTTTTAAAATCCTTTCTGGAACATTCGTAGATGTATATTCAATTCAGTGAAGTGTAGTATAATACAAAATTTAGTTTTTCAGTAATTTGACCCCACATATATTTTAGTTGCGGATCCTTAAATTTAATAAGAATTTCATCAGTATCCTCATCCTCCAAGAGTGTGGACACATTTTTAAATTTATTATTGAGGTATTCTATTACATAACTTTCTTTTGAAGCTCTATAATCACTGTCAGAAAAATAAAATTCTTAATATTAATTTGAATCTAATGAATGGCATCATTTCCGCATAAACGAGGTTTCAATTTTTTTTTTCAGTTCAATTTTACTAATTTTTTCATTAGGGTTATTAAAATGCACAATTCAAAGTGGGCCCTCATTTCATCAGGGGTTGTATTAAAATAATTTCAATGAGTTTTTCCTTATCACTTGCACTAGGGAAAACTCCTGTGCAACGTATTTATTTCTCTCTATACTATGCTTGGAGCAAAAATTGGCATATAGAAATTAGGACATACAATAATCGAAAGGAGAATTTTTTCCTAGACTGCTTAAATTTACTGTAGATATATTTGAAACTTCAGTATATGGAAACAGAGAGAGATCATTCTCTACACTAACCCAGTCTAAGTTATTATTATTATTATTATTATTATTATTATGAACTAGTGTGTTTAAGTTATAGACCTGTTGACATACTTGGAATATAAATTTCACTGATATATTATCATATGAATCACTATCTGAAAATCACCATTATCTTTCTCACAGCTAAAATAACTTTCATTAATAATCTAACTGAAATGTGTATAAGATAATTAAACACACCTGGAATTTGAGTGGTGTTGCCATGTGACGAATGGGAAGCAAAGTGCTCCACACATTATGTAGCTCTTTGGCAATCTGCTGCTATCACGTGCGCAACACTTTTTAGGGCATAAGGGGTTAATATATACAAATTATTTTTAAGCTTGTACCTTTATCAATGGTCTCGCAACCTTCTTCTTGACCTTGGAAGTTGAGTACTCCTGCTGAATCCAAGCCTCCCAAAGGATGAGTAGGGGGAACTCTTGGTGTTGGAACAGGAATCACACGCTTCTTGCGAATACGTTTGTGCGGTGTCTGCTTTCGATTCACTTTACAATAGCTTTCTACTGTTCTTTGCCTCCCATCAAGGGAGCTCCAATCACTGTCAGTATCAGAATAAGCTACAAGAAAGAATACCCCTTATTAATACATTTACTATTTTAGTGCTAATGTGCTGGCTATAAATAATCTAGCTTGAATTATTTATAAAACTAATATACTAACTAAAGTTCAAAGGTTAATCAACCATTTAGGTTGGAGTTTAGTAATATTAAAGATTCAAATATTTTCCAATATCAATTCCATTAATTATACAGTAGGGTGGAGTGAAAACAGAAGTTAAAATACTCTTTTTAAATTAAGTTTACTAATGGGGCGCAAAAGTTGGCTTTTGGTATCAGTTTTAATAATACAACATTTTGAAGCTATATGAGAATATTTTGAGCTGCCGCAAGGTCCTTGAAAAATTAACTTTTAAGTAAAAACCACAACATTTTATATACAAGGGTGATCCCAAAAGTAAGGTCTCCGAGGGGATGGGGGCATAACAAAACTGTTTTGGCAGCTGTGTAATATCTGTTGTGATTGGGAGTTCCCCCACCCATACCCGAACATACTCGCGCCTCCCCGTGACGCTCAGTCTGGTCCTGGCAGCCATCGAGAATGGAGCTTCCATTGAACTTTGCCGCCAAGTGCGAAATCCGCATTGTTATTCGGTTTTTGAATGTGAAAGGCATTACACCTGTTGAAATTAATCACCAGTTGACCGAAGTGTATGGCAAGTCGTGCATGGACATCAAAAATGTTTGCAAATGGTATAGGGAGTTTATAGCTGGTCGTAATGAAATTCATGATGAGCAAAGGAGTGGGAGACCATCAATTTTCGACGAGACAGTTGATAAGATCGAGGAAAGCCTGCATGAAGATCGCCGGATCACTCTGGATGATCTTTGCATTTTGGTCCCTGGGGTGTCCCGAAGCACCATACAGAGGATCTTAACAGAAAAGTTGCAATATCAGAAGGTTTGCATTCGATTGGTTCCACAAATGCTGACAGAAGATCACAAGCGGCAACATGTAGATTCTTCCCGCGAGTTTCTTCGCCGCTATGCGGATAATGAAGACTTTTTGGACTCTATTGTCACAGGGATGAAACCTGGGCATTTCACTTCACCCCAGAGATGAAACAACAAACGCAGGAGTGGCGGCATTCCTCTTCTCCGAAGCAGAAAATATGCAAACAAACACAGTCTGCCGGTAAAGTCATGACAACCATCTTTTGGAATCAAAAGGGAGTATTGTTGGTCGACTTTATGCTTACTGGGACCACAATAAACGCTGATCGGTAACCTGAGACTTTGAAAAAAGTGAGATGGGCAATTAAGAACCGAAAAAGAGGAATTTTGAGCAAGGGTATAAGCATTCTCCATTACAACACTCGCCCACACATCACCCGTCAAAACTGTCGAGCTTCTGCAAAAGTTTGGATGGGACATCATCAGACACCCACCCTATAGTCCGGACTTGGCACCCAGCAACTATCACCTGTTCCCTAAGTTAAAGGAACATTTGGCAGGACAGCGATTCAGCTACGACAACAAAGTGAAAGACGAGGTTCATCGATTCCTCAAGGACATGGCGGTGAGCTGGTATGAAATAGGAATACAAAAGCTGTCAGAGCGTCTACAAAAATGTATCGACCAAAATGGGGATTATGTAGAAAAATAGGTAATTGTTTAATCTTATAAGAAATGTAAAAATTATTGCAAGTAATTTTTTTTAAATTAATAAAAAATAAGAGACCTTATCTTTGGGATCACCCTCGTATATAAGTATATAAAATATTGTGGACTGTAATTTTTTTTTTAAACACTTTAAACAGTATTGTTGATAAATATAAAAGCATATTTTTCATTTAAACCATTAAAACTTTTCCAAGAAGATATTTATTTTAGTGCAATATATATTAGTTAATAATTCAAAAAATTTTGTGATTTTTTTAAATGGAATTTCAATAAATATAATACTATCCAAAGCAGATATAAATACTTGTGGATATGTAGGTGTTATAAAAGCAACATACATTTAGAGGATACAATTATTCACTGTATAAAAGTATGTATATTAAATATTCAACAGAATAGGAAAAAATGTCATCAGTTTCTCTTAAAGAATAACATTGTCACTTAAATTGAATATTGGAATGTTTCTTAGTTTCAAATTTTGGCATCAATTTCTTCGATTATATTTATGCTTTAAAAAACTCATCTCTTGCTGAAGCCCCACATACAGCAAATGAGGATTCAATAACTAATTTAAACATTCTTTGAACGGCTTGCATGTGACACGAATAACGGAGAAAGTCTACAGATGGAAGGTCTTTAAGAGCTTGTGCTATACTTGTAATTAACAGTTTAATTCCTCCTCACTTATGTGCTTGGTCATTGTTGCCTCTATTACTTTGAGGACAAACCTAGAGATTATATAAATATAGTCATCAGATTTGAAGTTTATAGCTCGAATAACAAGTTTTCTTATTCCTTTTCTATGTTCTATCCTGGCTTTAAGACCCTCTCTGGCGGTGTGTTGAGCTTTCAACTCTCAAAATAGATGGCGTTGCTAATGTTATACAAACTGGTGGATTCCAGCCAACAGGTTGGCAGAATTACTGGTTTGTTTAAACAATTGGGAGACTGGCGACCACGACCGGTAATCAGTAAAGGCAGCAAGCAAACTTTTTCCAAGAACTGAGAGAGATAAGAAGTGTAGTGCCGGAACGCAAAGTGTGTAGGCGACCAAGTTTGACTAAGCGTGGGGAGATATAACGTCAAGATACAATCACACTCTCTAGCAGAAAAAATTAGCTTATCCATTTCAGTCAGCTAGAAGTCCATTAACCTGTAGTACCACTTTTGAATTTAGAACCTTTTTGATGCCAAAGTTTAGTACTATTTTTGTAACACAAAGAAAAAGTTTTGTACCCGTACCCGTTTTGAGTAATTAGCATATCAAAGTGAGTACTCCACGTACTCCAGGTAAATGCAGTTGTACCCCTTTTGATTTTGAACTTTTTTTGATGCCAAAGTTTTGTAACGTTTTGTAACACAAATAAGTTTTGTACCCGTACCCATTTTGAGTAATTAGCATATCAGCGTGGTGACTCCAGGTTAATGCTGTTGTACCACTTTTGAATTTTTTGATGCCAAAGTTTTGTACTAGTTTTGTACCGTTTTGTACCACAAAGAAAAAGTTTTTTACCCGTACCCATTTTGAGTAATTAGCTAATCAAAGTGCTGACTCAAGGATAATGCTGTTTTACCACTTTTGAATTTTTTCATGCCAAAGTTTTGTACCACAAAGAGAAAGTTTTGTACCCGTACCCATTTTGAGTAATTAGCATATCAAAGTGTCACGTGACTCCAGGTTAATGCTGTTATACCACTTTTGAAATTTTTTCAAATAAATATCTGGTGAGGGCAATGATAAATAATAATGTACACTTATTTATCAGAGAAAAATTTATTTAAGGTAAAATTAGAGATAACTTATTTTTGAAGATTTTGTCACTAACTATAATAAATAACCTTTACGAGAGAGTATGTAGCTTATGAATTTGTCGTACCATTTATTTGAGTTTATTAGTAAGCGGGTGAAATAAAAAATAACTAAAATTTAATGTGCTAAATTTGGTCACTGTGCTTTGGCTAATTTTTAAAATTTAAAGGCTAAGGAGGCAATAACATATTTTAAAAGCAGTTTCATTTCGAAGACTATAACAATTTTGACTATAAATATATCTTATTTTTATTACTGATATCACCACGTCATACTACCTTTTCATGTTATACGCATATATGATAATCTAATTGGGTGGTAATGAGGAAAGAAGCATTTGAGAGGTTATCAACCAGCATTTTTATTTTGGAAGATGGGGAAACAATTTAGGAAAAACTACCCTCAATAGACTCGACCAGGATTTGCACCCCAAGCGCTCCGCTATCAGCAGGCATTTTTTAACACTAGTGACACCTTAGACCACTCAGCCACTGAAGTGGGTATCTCTTATTTAATACGGTGTTTACAGTTTTCAAACATATATAGGATTTACACAATTTTCCAGAAATAAATGTTTTTGGGAATAATTTTTTATCCTATTGGTAGATTTTAACTTGAGTAATATCTCCATGGTGTCAGCCTGCAAGCAGGCTATACCAATCGAGAGGCTACCATATGTTGGCAAAGATAGTGCCAACATTTTCAAGCTGAGGGTGCCATGTGGTTAGCACAACGAGCCCTCCAGACTTTTATCTCAGTTTTATAGACTGAAGAGCTACTTATTGATTCAATTATCTCCTCATTTGTCCTCACGAGGTTGATTTTGGTTCCGTTTCAGACCCACTGCTTCACAGACAGAATTAGGAGCACTGGGGATCAAACTTGGGACTTCAGGATCTGAAGCCAGTAAATCTGACCACAATACAACAGAGGTGGTCGGGTATCAAATACTTACTTACTTACTTTTTGGCATAGGGAACACAAAAGTTCATTAATTATAATGGTTTTAAATATATTTTACTTATCATCGGCTTCATGTCGTGGTCAATATTGCTAAAGTGCTATGACTGAGCACTGAGTGCATAAATTAATCAGCTCTAGTAACTTGACTAGTTCGATTCCCTGTTAGGTTGAAATTACTTAGTACTAGCGTGATACGAACTCGGCCAAGGCACAAGAGATTTTGAACATACTAAACTCTGTAACGCACTTATTGTAACATTTACTTTCAGCTAAGAGCTTTTTTTAAAAAAAAAAAGTACTTGAAATATCAGAATAATCGCTGCATTGTTATAGCGAAATATTTATTTGTATCTTAATTTTGATATTATTTCTACAGTAAATAAAATAGTATCGCTACTCATCCATTGTACTTAAATAGTAGATACAGATAGCCTAAGCGCCAGTAATATGCATACCATTAAAAAAACTTACCCTTTACTACAAGCAGTTAAATAATCAATTATATCTTTGATTTTCTTTGTGTGCCCTTTCTTCATAAACTTGTTATTCACAAGGATATAAAATACTATTTTGTAAATACTTCTCAACCTCAAAATTTATACAATCCATTGGATTTTGTTCGAAAGCAAAAAGGTCACATATTGTTAATTATATAAAAAGTAATCACCGTGGGTAATTATTGTTCGGGATTCGATACATTTCTTCCGAAACGAGCGCACAAACTGCGATAATGCAACAGGTTCAAATTAAAGTAATCACATTTAACAAGCTAATAAAATAAAATTAACATTTTCACATCTTGACTACCAAAAACTTTGTTCATTAACTTTTTGAAAAATAACTTTTTCCAAAGTCCAATGAGAGTCAAATCCTAGACCGTAAAATAAAAACTAGTATATAAAATTATACTGAGAACGTCTCCAAATTACATTTAGACCAAATTTTATTTAAAATAACTATGTTTGATAAGAGCAGGAATGTTTATTTTTATTTATTATAATAGTGGATTAAAAATTCATTTTACAGTAGTTTTCCTATACTTTGAATATTAACACTTATTATTATAATGTGTAGTGCTCAAGAATGAGAAAACCCAAGAAAGAATATAAGATAAGAGTGAAGAATTTTAGATGTTTTACTGCCTCAGTTAAATAAGGGCTAATGTCATAAAACTTTGTGTATGGAGAAGCATGTGGGTTTTTCTTTAAAAATAATGTATCACTAGAGTAATACTCTTATTGAAGTAAGTAGGGACCAACTATATTTATTCACACAGCAGGAAGACTTTGTATTTTAGTTACTGAATATATTAAGATGTTTATATTTAATTTAGCAAATTTTCATAATTGGACATTGGCCCTTCTTATCCCAATGCACATGGTATCAATGTTTCTTTGACTCAAGAAGGTCACAGAGATTAGTTTAACCCTACACTGCCGCCTGCATTTCGATACAGCAGGTTAGCCAACGCTTGCAAAATGATACTAGCTTGTAAATGGGTTATGATCATACTAACGACACCTATTATCAGCTAAGACAACTAGTTGCATAAGGAAAAGTTGTATTTAAAACCATGTATTTTGACTAGAGTGTCGACTTGGGAGTCGTTAGAGCTCAATATCATCATGATTATTGAAGCTAACCCAAATTAAAAAATATGTCTAAAAAGAAAAAGAAATTATTCATTAAATAATATGTTATAAACAAACACTCTAGCTTAATGGTACAAAGAAAATAAATAAATACATTAATAATTTTTGTTTTCCCATTTAAAATGCATTGAAATGGAAACATTTTAATGAAAATATTTCAATAACTATTTTTAGCATGGTTTGAAAATTCCATAAGAATTATGAAAGATGCCAAGATATGTTACTAAAATAAATAAAAAACAACAATGTTGAATTATCAAATATATATATATTTTTTAAATTTTGTTTAGAACCGTGCATTTATGGGTAGGCAGAGCCTTAAGTAGTCGACATAGGCCTAGCTCTCTCAGCTGTTTGCATTCGTCAGTTATCCCACACAGCAGATTTTCAGGTGCTGTAAAGTAGGCGATCCTTTAAATGACTGGTCAATTGCATTTCGAAGGAGCTCTAGGAGCAATCGGGAATACTTAATAAGTCTCCATAAGTGCTTTGAGCCATTATGCATGATGGTTTAAGCTTTATGTTGACTCAAACAGGTGCATATATTTTAAGAATGTACTGTGCCATCATATCCAGATTTTATGGTGGATTTTCGATCCCCACATACAAATGAAGTAGGTGACTTGCCATTGTCGGCCACATTGAATGCTCAAGTTTACGTGGTTTCCTCATAGTTCATAAGAGCACATATTACTAGAGATTGCATGGCACATTTCAAATCAATATTTTTGGTCTGTACTCAAATCACCCTTAACTTCCAAGGGAGGCAGGCTATTTTTGATCGGTGTGAATTCAATTACAAGGAGTTCTCGAGAAATCTCAAGGTTCTTGCCTATTTCACTACCAAACTCATTTGGTCCTTTTGTCTTTCCATCCAGAAAACATAAGGGCAGTTCATTTCCATGAAATAGACAAATCATTCTTTGTAGTGGCTTTCTTATTTCTTTTTCTAGTACAGAGATGACACCATTAGTAGTTCCAGCATTACTCACAGGTCCATCATCCTACAGTAGTTATGTTCAGGGGTCGGTTATTAACAATATAAAATGACACAATGCTATCCTTTATATCCTTTCAAGTGGTAGAATGTGGTGCCACATGTCTCATGTATTTCGATCCAGGCTCTTCAATAAGTGACAAGTTCTTCTACAATGGCTTTCCTGTAATATTTGCTCTCTATATTTTCCTTTACTACAGTTTTGTCTCGTCTTCTGTCAAAATAAAGTTCTTTGTTAGTTGTTTTAGTGCTTTCATTATGGCTTTCTTTGCAGTATTTTCGATTAGTTGGCCTTTCTCTTCTAATACTCATTCTATTAATTACTTTACTTTTGTCCTCTTCACTAATGAGGCCAATCTCCTGAAGAACCGCACTTGCAAATGCTGCATCAGCTCTATCAGAAACACAAGTTAGATCATATATTGAACTACAGAAGGCAGTTTTATGCAAATTTGAAAACTTGGTTTTGCAATCTGATATAATGTTGAAGCCATAACATAATTTGATTTTAGTGTCATGTTGTCTTCAGAGTATTTATACGCTTTATTAGAGATGGGTCGAACAAACTATTTATCAAATCCGAATCTCGAATCAGAGTCTACATTTTATTTTCGGATCTTGAATCCGTATCCTTGCAAATTGTTAGAAATTTTACTGATCAACAAATAGACCTACATTACATAATATAAACCTAAACTGTAAGTTAAGATTTATTTTAATCATGGTTTCAATTTGAATCAAACCCAACCACCCCTCACAAGTTACAGGTTAAAATCCACCCAAATTAAACCATCTAGATATATTATTGTTTAGAAATCAAATCAATACAAATTTGAGTGTATTTTAGTTATTTTTAAAAGGGTTGTTAGAATGAGTTAACATTCTACAAAAACATGTGAAATAAACAGATTATGTCTAGTTTTCCTTTGATCAACTTTAATCATTATTAAAGCATTATAATTTGTTTTAATAAGATAGAAAAAATAAAAAAATTTACAATTACTTCAATAACCTATTTATAAAATAATAAACTCTTAGTTAAAATCAATTTAAAAAAAAAAATCAGTTAGCAAGTCATTATTCGATTCTTAAAACTCGTGATAAGATTACCTGAATCGATTGTAAACAAACAATCAATATACAATACGTAGGCCGGTACACATAAATAAACAGTTCTATATGTGTCTGACTGTCGACAGTGCTTATTTTTCATGAAACCCAACAAAATGTATAACTTAAGGATCATATGCAATAAATTGGGGTTATTTGCATAGTTGCAGATGATTTAAACCAGTTGGGTAGAAATAATTAACAGCATCTTTATTTTAATCATCAATCTGGTGAGTAAACATAATATTCGTCATGGCAGCAGAATTTGTATCGTGTGTAAAAACGGCTGACTTTGTATCATTTGTAACGTGTTTTTATTTCTGTTAAAAAAGCAATAATTTGTTTTTATTCATTTCCATCTCTGACAAGAGGTTTATTAATCACAACTTGTGAATGTGTGGAATGCCAAGCCTCCATCGTGGTTTGGATCCCACGTTAAAACGTAGGCCTACATTTCATCTCACAATCACCCTACCATTACACCTTAGCGTAAGTGCGTATAACACAAACAGGTAGTAAGATGTGGTGCTAACAATAGTAATAATTTTATTTATTTCGAGTTTATTTGTAATTATAGTTTTGATATTTTAAGAGTTTTAATGTGTTCATTAAAATATTTAAAAGATTGCTTGTGAGGCGAAAGTTTTAGAAGTGAGCATGTGCTGAAACGGTCGAGTCCAAGTTTTCCATAGAGGGAGGGAGGGTAGGGTTTTAAGCACTTAAGATTTCCACACATAACAATTTTTTTTTAAATTATGATTTTATTCATGCTAATCGCTTTTGTCCGACAAAATAAAGATTACGGATTAAGTTGTGCTTTTCAAGTAGTCCTAACTAAGTAATTTTTATGAGGTGAAAGATTCGACCATCAAATGCAGTTAACTACCGCATTCTCGAATCTTAAATACTTGTCATGATTCGGTGGATTCGAGGGTTCGAAGATTCGAGTGGCCCATCTTTATTTTACTCTTTATGTATCTCACCTACGACATATCTTACATCTAGTCCATTCTTTTACAGTACTTTTTGTTCCTTATAATTTATTTTCCTCTCCAAAACTTTACGAGATTTTATTCTTTCAATGCTAAATTTCTGGACACTGCAAAATCAACTGTAACCATTTATCAGGTTGTTCTTCGATC
The DNA here is from genome assembly GCA_039000515.1 of Timema cristinae. NCBI lineage: Eukaryota > Metazoa > Arthropoda > Insecta > Phasmatodea > Timematidae > Timema > Timema cristinae. The sequence goes on along the minus strand of JBCFYV010001839.1, from coordinate 24,016 downwards.
TTTTAAAACAATTTGCTCTAATTTTTGAACCTTTTCGTTCTCACGTTTACAAAGAACAAAATTTAGACATTTGTAAGCAGAGATTTCATAAAGATGTTTAATCTTATTCTTAAACCAAATCAAATATGATTATAAAGCTTAAGTTCCTTTTTAATTATTAATCTTGAAATATTTCTGTAGCCATCATGATACTTTTTATAATCAACTGCAAGATAATAATGTGGGATATGACAGAAATATAAGCTGTTGACCACAACTTCTTCAATATTTCAGGCTAACTTTCATATATTTACCTCTTAGAATTTTAAATTTTCCCATAAAACATATTTTAAGCTTATATACAAGGCACGCCCAGAAAGTAAGAGTACTGGTTGCCCTCTCGTGCTGTGAGAATTTTTTTTCCGAGGTTGGAAACACTGAGTGGTAGTGGGGTTTTTCCTAACACAACGAGCACAGGCGGACCTCGTTAGTATGAAAACTCGCCTTGTAGTGTCCGTTTGTGTGAAGTATGTCGATAAGAAATCCCGCCAAGTGTGAGGTGCGCGCTGTCATCAGGTTCCTTCTCGCTGAAGGAAAAACACCGACTGAAATTTTTTCACGGATCAAAACTGTTTATGGCGAAGGTGTTATGATCCGAATAAACGTGTTTAAGTGGTGTCGTGAGTTTAATGAAGGCAGAACTAATGTTTATGACAATCAGAGGTGTGGAAGACCTTCCATTTTGACCGATGAGTTGGTGCAAAAAATCGAGAAAACTTTTTGTGAAGACCGCCAATCGACAGTGGATGAAATTTCTGCGATGTTTCCACAACTCTCCAGATCTCTCTTAAACGAAACAATTACAGAAACGCTGGGATTCCGAAAATTGGTCGCAAGATGGGTCCCAAACAACTGACAGAGCAGCACAAAGTGAATGAATCAGGTCACTAGCGCTCGCAAGTTCCTTGAGCAATTTGAATTGGAAGGTGAGGATTTTCTGAGCTCGATTGTGACTGAGATGAAACCTGGGTGGCTCATTACACTCCCGAGACAAAAAGACAGTCATTACAGTGGAGGCACACCAGTTCCCCATCTGCCAAAAAATTCAAAACCTCAATTTCGGGCAAAAAAATTATGGCCACTATGTTTTGGGACCGAAAAGGGATCATTTTGATCGAATTTCTGCCGCCCGCCCGCACACGGCCAACGCCACTAAGGAGCTTTTGGACTCATTCGGTTGGGACATTTTGAACCACCCCGCATACTTCCCTGACTTGGCGCCTTCAGACTTTCATCTTTTCACCTCCCTCAAGACTCACATGGGTGGAAACAAATTTTCAACTGACAAGGAGGTGAAACAAGAGGTCCTGAACTGGAAGGAGATGGCGGGAGAATTCTTTGAGGAGGGCATCAAAAAGCTTGTGCCACGGCTCACAATCTGCATAGAACGGGATGGTGACTACGTGGAGAAATAACCGACATACATACCAACAAAATCCTGTAATTTTGTTTTAAATACAATTTTATTTTTAAAATAGAAAAATCGAGTACTCTTACTTTCTGGACGTGCCTTGTGTATATATATATATGCAAAAAAATCACATTTATACATTAGACATTGAAGAATTATATAAAAAAATACATAAATTGATAGACTAGTTATAATGTAAAAAGATTCAAAATTTTGGAAAATCTGAAAATTGAATTAAAATTTATAATTCAGAGTTAAGAATGATTATTTTTTCCCTGTCTTCCTTTTTTTTATCAGTCATTCTGCAAGAAAGAGAATTTATGTATGTAAAATTTGATACTAGTTTGGTGTTTGTAGTTAATTTTATTCTGAACTACACAACATTTTGTAAAATCATTTAAAGGGGAGAGGAAGAGGTTGCTCAGGTGACAGAATCTACCTGTAGTCTTCATCATCCATATCATTCTCATCACTTTTAGACATGTTATGAATAGCTGGATTCCTAAGATCTGGCAAATTATCATTGTCACTAGTGATGTCAGAATCACTTTCATTCACAAAGTCGATGTTACCACCAATAGTATCTAAATAGTTTAAAATCTCCGAGTCATTTAGCCCAGAACTTGGACCAGCCATTGCCTAGCTAAGGTATTTAAACTAAACAACACTTAAAAATAATAAACTTTGAATTAAACAATGATAATATAATAAATAATATATAAAAAGAAAACTAGTAAGGAAAATAAAAGAAGCAATTATATTTATATAAATAAGGAATAAGGAAAAATCCATAAACTAGAAATGAATTCACACCACACACTAAACAATGAGCATTACTGCAGCATTTAACTGTTCAAAATAAATAGTTTTTTTTAAGACCAATGGTGCTATCTGTTGGAAAAGTATGAAATAAACCTTAACATTTAGAATACTGTGTGTGGTGCAAACTAATTATTAAAAATAAACTTACCCGGCAAGATTTAGCTGGCGCCGATATATCGGCCGCAAGAGTGTTCTACAAGTACCTTGGCGTGCCAATATTTCGGCGCTACTTCTTCAAAGGTTTGCCGTAGTATTTTACTAAGGTCTTTTCAGATAGCCAAAAAAGGAGTACTCATGCAATTGCTTAATCTGTATTGTTTTTGACATTGCCATTTTTACTTTACTGTGACAAGATATGCACAAAATAAAATAACACTATAGTCTATACAGCATACAACCCCAACAGTTAATAACACGCGGTGGTGCAAAATTAATAAAACAAACTAGAGTCTACAACACAAAAATAAAAGCTAGATGAAAAATCAACTCAAATGACACAGTTTCACACTGGAATAGTAGTACCACATCACAGAATAAGCTTAGAAAGCCGTGCAGCTAGCCCTTTCCTTCCCTTTCTGCCTACTAAGCGGCGCTTGTCACAGCTTGTTCAAGGTCGCACTATACATCAGAAATGCTACTACTGGTACTTGTCACTTTCTATCTGATATTGATGGAAAGAAGAACATCACAATTAAATGTTTAAGTAAAAATAAACTAATAACCAAAATTTCAATTATGTAAAAAATGTGCAAAAACCACCAAAAGTAGAATTTAAATCTATTTGCAGGACCTCAAAAAAATTACGTTTTATTTATGTCCATTGACAACAATAGTTGAATGTTCATTTTTATCTTTATTAGAAATTTTTATTAAAAAAAAACATTGTTAAAAAAAATCACAAATGTATTAAACTTCAACACATTTGCGGGCACCTCAAAAAAGTTTATGATTGCTTTGATGTTTTAGTCAGTTCACTATATTAGTTAAAGGCAAGTTTCTATTGCTATTAGACATTTGAATTACAAAAATTATTATTTCAATCCACCCTATTATACAGCCCTACAAATCTGAATTAATGAAAATTGTCTACAATGTATTTAGTGATTCTTATGCTTTTTGGCGTGATGCTTTCAAATAAAACCTAAATTTTTCTCTACCACTTCAGGATTTTTCACAAAGTGCATATGAAAATATGGGAAAAGCAATTATTAATACACAAACTGATAAAACCTTTACTATTTAGTTTTTCAAAAATAATAATTTAATTTACAAAATTGATGGAAAACCTTTCTCAACATTTAGGACCGATCTTATGACTCCTGGATAAATATTAATCTGCTAGATGAATATTTTTATCTGGTGGATAAGTTAAAAGTGCATCTTATGACTGACTGCAAGATAACATTTATCTGCCAGATAAAATGTATTTATCTATCACATTTTTATCAGGAGGTTTAAGTACCTGATAACTTTTATCTGGAAGTTAAAATGGTTGTTGTCATAGGGACGCGTTGTTTTTAATGAGGTTTCGACTATCGGAATCTGTTTTTAGGTTAAAATCTTGGTTCACGTGTTTAGTAATCACAGGCCCGTGATCGATCTATATAAAGTTATAACATTTAATTCACACTTTTATATAAACTGACAAGCTATTTGTAGAGTTATATTTATAAAATAACAAATTATCAAAATGTGAGTATGATTAATTAAATTTTGTAAACGTTGTAACCAACTATTGACCACATTTTGGCAGACACCAAATAATTAGTACTTGCAAGACATCTTAGCTTCCTCACCCATGTTACACCATCTGTTTACTTGCACTCATTTAGCAGCCATTATTTAATAAATGTTGAACGTTGTAGAAAAAAATTCTTGGTTCGTGTGTTAAGCAAGCACAGGCCCAGTTTCTAGCTAATATATAAAGTTAGAATATTTAATTCACACTTTTATAAAAATTAACAAGCTATTTGTAGAGTTATAGTTATATAAGAACAAATTATTTAAACGTGGGTACAATAAATGAAATTTTGTTAACGTTGTACCAAATTATTGCCCACATTTTGGCAGACACTGAAATTAGTACTAGCAAGACAACTTAAGATTCTGCGCCCACGTCAAGCCATCTGTTTCCTTGCACTTGTTTAGCCGCCATTATTTAACAAATGTTGAGCGTTCTCGCCAATTGCTAGGTTGTAGCGGTAGCTTCAGGGCTTATACGCATGCGCGCACAATTAAAAACGGTACTAACCTGCATTTTTTGCATAAAAATATATTTATCTTACAGATAGCTATCAAGCAAATAAATTCAGTTCATAATAGACTTAAAAGATTTAAGTGGCTGATAACCTTTAATTGGTAGCTAACTTTAACCTCATAATAGCAATATTTATGCAGTAGTCATAAGACTATTATTGGGATTTTTAAGCCCTTCTACTGCCTTTTTCCTTTGCCCCGAAAGACCCTTTTCGAACTTATTCTCTCGTATACAACTTTTGGCTCTTCTCTTTGCAGCACCAAACAGCAGCATCCAACAGTAGTCCGCCATCATATTAATGTTCCATATACTCTGGTATTTGTGTTTCATCTCCTTGATGTATTGTTGGAATCTTTCCCCTGCTCTTCCCTCACAGCACCAACATTTTCGGGAAAGTAGTCTAAATGGGGATTCAGGAAGTGCACGTTCAAACTCATCGATCAACCCTTTGAGTTTCATGAGCATGTTTTCCACAATACACTTGAAGTTGGGGCCATTGTTTCCAAGGAAATTTGTTAAAACTTCTTTGAAAGCTTTCCAAGCCTCTTTTTTCTAAAATACCATTTCTGTTTCATAAACTTAGTCTTTCAAAAGTTTCTGAATATCAGAACTAAAAAAAAAACACCTTTTAGTTTCACCTCCGACAGTCCTCAAAACCTGTCACTGAAGTATTAATAACACATTCTTTCTTTTGACAGAGACGTTACAAATTGATTAATCAAACACAGCTTGATAAGCCAAACCAAGCTTGATAAGAAGTGGAGGATCAACCAAAGACTTCCATACTACATTTTTGCTTCCAGGTTCTAAAGCAGGGGTGGCCAACTCGCAGTACGCGGAAGCACTTTAAGTGGCACGCCTAGTCACCAATAATAACAATAACAAATTTGATGAAAAAATAAATCACCTAATTGGGCCAGGTAGAGTTTCTAAAAATGTTAGGTCTACTAAGTTGGCCATCTCTGTTGTATTGTTTCCCGCTACTCAAGCTTTCTCTTCTCTTTCCACTACAACCCCAACCCCTTCTCCCCCTTTCATGCCAACACGACTAGTCCAGCAGTCAAGGACACATTCCTCAGTCTGCACAAATCACATTTTTCTACTCAGTTTGTTGTTTGGTGCCGAACTGACTGGTGCGTACTGTTATCCTCCACTGTAAAATATTTTTTTCCAATAGTGATTCACTTGCTGTTAGTATTGTTTTGTAATGGCCTCAAGTAAGCCATCTACTTCCAAAAGGAAGTATTAGGACGATATTGCTCTTTGGGAGTTTAATAGTGAATGGGAAGAACAGTTTTCATTTACAAAAGGAAACGCTTCTAAGCCTGTGTGTCTTATTTGTGGGGCTAGTGTTGCAGTTCCCAAAAAGTTTAATCTAAATCGGTATTTCAAACAGATGCATCCCGATATTAACACAAAATATCCAATTTGCTCAGCATTAAGAACAGAATTTTTAAATAAAAAGAAACATTCACTAACTAGGAAAAAAATGTTTTTTAAAACAAAAAGTGATCAGCTGATGACAATGGTCAAAGTTTCTTATGAAATCGCCCACATCATTGCTCGAAAAAAAAAAAAAAAAAAAAAAGTCATACTCCGAAGGAGAAGAGATAATAAAGCCAAGCCTAATGGCCTTCGCAAAAGCCATTGAAGATCCTAATGTAATTAAAATGGTGGATGACGTTGCACTTTCAAGAAATACAGTTATGCGGTGAATCGATGATATGCCTGGTGATGTTTGCAAACAAGTAGTTTTGTGTATCAATGTTTGTAAATACTTTTCCATCGCCTTGGATGAGAGCTGTGATATAAGTGACACTGCTCAACCTTGTGTTTATGTGTGTTGTATCAACGATCAATTTGATGTCACTGAAGAGCTTCTAGACTTGCGCCAGGTAGTTTTATGTAAAGGCGAAGATATTTCAAAATAAATAAAAATTAGTCATTGAAAACAAAAGTTTATATTGGGATAAATTATACAGTGTTAATACGGATGGGGCCCTGCAATGATTGGAAAAGTAAAAGCAGGGTTGCCACTATTTTCTTATTACCAAATTCCCTGTGTTTTCCAGGTTTTCCAGAGAAAATTTTCATTTTTCCATACACCTAACAGATATTATAAATATATAAATATAGAGGCATTTAATTTTGTTTTAAAGAAAATTTTAGAAATGAAGAGTGGTAATTTGTCATTGGAAGCATGTTTTATTGTGGAAGATAAACATGTTTAGGAATTATTTGGAAAATGATGAGAAATGAATGACACATTTTCTAGAAGGAAAAATTGGTTATATTTTCTGTCTACCCTAAATGGAATGAAAAAAAAAAGAAAAAAAAAAGGGAAATACCAAAAATACAATTTTTAGGTTAAATGTGGCATCTATTTTTTTTATAAGGATGTATTACTTTGTTTAAAAAACATGTTAACCAATCTTAATTATTGCATATGTACTAAGGAGTAAACTTTATCAAGATAACAGTTTTATAACATTGCCTAAAAGAATACAAACTTCAGCAGTTCTCAAGATACATAAAAGTTTAACATAGAAATAACAATATGTATAGTTTGATTTTTTTTTATTTTTTTTTTCAAATCTTGATTATTGTATGTATACCAATGAGTAAGCTTTAACAAGATAACATAAATGAACCTAGAATAAACAACCTATTTGTTCAATTTATACCAGCATAATTATATCCTTACCTTGTATTGTTACAACGGCATGAAATTTTTTCAAGTAATAATGCAACAGTAACACACATGTTCCATAGCATTGCCTAAGATAATAAAAAACTTCAGAAACTGTCAAGATACACAAAAGTTAAACATAGAATAAACAAGATATAATATAGTTAGTTATCTCACTTATATACAGGAAACATAATGCTTTTAATAACTAATAGTTAAGTAAGAAGACAAGATTATTTTATCAAATTAACAAATATGACCACATTTATAGTTTCTTTTATTAAAGTATGCTTAGGAATTCACAAAAAAAAATCTTAAAGTTGGAGGTACTATTTATGTATTACTATGTGTGAGTATATACTATATGTGGATTAAAAACAAATTATTGCCTAAAAAAATATCATGGTATTTAAGACTAGAGAACATATTCTTGAATAATGTGGGAAACTATGTTGTAGCTAAGGAACGAATTTGGTCATCCAAAAGCTGTGCTTCCTTTTGGGCCTCTTCCATCAGTCTTCTCTTCTTCTCTTCCAATTCCTTTTTAAATTTTGCTGCTCTCTTCCTTTCATTTTCTGCTTTTTTCTTTACATCATTTTCATTTTTCTTCTGTTCCTGAGCTTCCACATATTTTGATCTTGCGTTCCTTGTGGCATGGATCATTGATTTAGTAATTTTAATTTTATCAACTCCCCCGGCAGACTGTATTCCTGCCCACACTAGTCTTTGAGCAATTAAAGATTCCTCGCTCTGATTCTCTATGGTACATTCTTTGTTGACAGAAAACCCACGCTCAAAGGATGCATTTCCATGTGAGAGTATGAAGATTGTTTTTTGGAAACTCATCAGTTCATCTGATCCGTCATATGTGAAAATAATGTTTTTCCAAAAATTATCTAGACGCTCATTTTTCCGGGAATAGGCTTTCATTTTCTCTAGCACTTCAAGTTTGGAGCAGAAGTCAATGAAATCTCTCTTAATTTTGTCTGCCTCACCCCCACTTAACTGATTGTTTTGTACGAATACCTCCAACGTTGCCCTGATACGCAGGATATCCTTGTCTTTTGAACTTACAATCAGAGTTGGGTCACAAAATGTGATTGCCTTTGTCAACTTGTACTTTAATGGTGAGTTGGAGAGTAGTTTTGAGCAAAACACTTGCAGACAATAAAGGCAGCTCTGCCTAAATCCAAGGATTTGCTTTTGAGTTACATCATCTACTTTTCTAATAGCATCACGAGTGATATACCCAAGATCAACCTTACTAGCTGATACTATGTTCTAATTCTTGAAAATATATATTTTCATTACATATTCTTTCTCTAACACCTCTTTCTTGACAAATCGTCTCATAATTGATGTCAACATATTAGTTAGATCTGTGTAGAGAAAAGGTGCCATGGGTGTGTCTCCCTGAAATGCAGCAAGGATGGGCTCAACCTCAAGCGCCAAGGTCCTGAAAAAAGCTAGTTTTGGGCCCATTAGTTTATCATTTGTACTGGTAACCATAGCTTGGTAGCTGGGTGATGTGGGTTCTTTCTTGTCTCGTTGTACACCTTTAATAAAGGTCTTTAAGTTAGGCAAAATTGATTCAGCCCTTTCTGACACAGCTACATTTTGTAGCCACCTAACGGGACAAAACTTCTTAGGAAATTTGGTAGATTTTGAATATCGTGTGTAATCTGACCTTCGAGTGGGAACATTTTTGAAGACATTATATATGGCCCAAAGGAACTCTACTACGGACCACTTTGTGGCATTTATGCTACCCTTGAATGCATTATGCAAAGTATGAAGCCCGCAACTGCCTATTTCCAACAAAACTGGATCAGATGGGTCTTCTTGTAAATCAGCTTTAAGATCACGTAGGAACTTTATGTTGACGTTTGGGCCATCCATTGACACTTGTAAAATATTCTTGAGGTTCAACCCAGAGAGCTCTTTTTTGAAGGCATTTATAAGGTCAACAGCGCAACTATGTCCTAAGAAGGCTGATCCATAGTATCTGCTTACTACTTCTTCTTTCTCCTTGCTCCAATACCTCAAAACCAAATCCATCTGTTCCTTCTGGACAATTTTGTTCAGGGATTCATCAAATGCCACAACAAATCGGTCACACACTAACAATTCTTTCTGAACAATATCACGAAAGTACGGGGCAAGGCCATAAACAATTGTATATGTTAATTTGGTGCGGCCAAGCATTATTTTTTGGGCTATCTCACTATCATCAAACATGTGTCGAAAAGCCTCAATGGCTTGCCCCCCAGCAAACATTGATGTGTGAGTAGCAATGCAGTGTAAGGACCAAATAATCTCTGCCCGTGTCACGCTATCTTTCTCCATATATTGTTTTAATCCCCGCTGAGAAGAAGAAAATATGGATGCTTTTGAAATTTCAACATCAGCAGATCGAGCTCCATTATTTGCAGCATATGACTCATACAATTTATTTGGTTTTGCTTGCTCCTCTGTTATCTTTAAATCCTTTTCTTGATGATTCGAGTTCGCTTTTGTGAAAAACACTCCAATGCCCAATGAAGTATTCCTGCTTCGCAGGTTTAACTGATGCTTTCAGCCTTCCATGTGGCTTGTGAGTGCCTGTTTGCCCATATTGCTAAGGCTAAACGTCTTTTTGCAAACAGAGCAGAATGCAGAATAAGGATTAATCTTACTCTCTTGGGCCCAAAAAAAAAACGCTCATCATCGAGCCAGGCTGGAATGAATTTTGATTTGTTATGCTTGGACAGAGACATGCCGGAACTGTGAAACCTGCAAAGAAGAGTAACTCAAAGAACCTATTTTAAAAATATAAAACTATAAAAATTTACTAAAAACACCTTTAACAATAATCAGAAAATACAAATAGCTACAATATTAAATATCTGTGTATAAATAATTTCCATAGAATTTTACATACTTTTTTGTAATGTGAATATTGTGTCATAAGCCTTGTCATATGATCTCATATACTGGTTAGTAATAGTAAATGACATACTAATTTAGTGAAAAATATTACATTTTCGACTATCCCGATTGATCGATGTAGGTTATACTTATAGAAATGTTCTGATAAAAAGTTAAATGCAATGCCTATGGCTGCTGTTTACTGGCTGGGTTTATTCGCATACTAAGTTAAAATGATTATTAATTTTACTAACTCTAATTTTTACATTGTATTTTAGTACACAATATTGATTTGTGTAAATACTTTTGTTCTAGTCTCGATATTTTATTACTCCACGGCACTCTTTAAACAAAATGCAAAATAAGAAATAATTTATATATATTTAATGTTATTAAATATGGTATCTACATAGGCCTATAATGAATGCAAATTTATATAATTCTTATAAGTGTATTTAATTACTTTTGTGTTTTTCATCTCTAGTGAAATTTTAAAAATTGCACAAAACTAATAATTTTGAGGGTATTACCACAACTAGGTATTAAACCCATGATTATCCTGCAATTTAGTCACGACCCGTGGTTTGAGAAACACTGCGTTACATTAGCTACCTTCTTTAAAAGAGGAAGAAGCAGCATTATTTGAATTATTATTATTATTATTATTATTATTATTATTATTATTATTATCATCAAGCCTAAATAGACTTAATTTAAAGGGAAAATAATTTTTTGACTAAGTGCACCCACATGAGCATGGAGGTGAGAATTAAAAACCAGTGGTGACAAACCACATTTAGAAATTAACCCCTCAGTGTAGTGGGCAAAGATTCAAACCTCCACTTTCTTGTTTTTTATTTAAATCCCCGCAACTTAGGCCTACTACCTATTCAGGTTATATGCATGTGTGATATTGACAATTACTCTAATGGGGTAGGGAGGAGGAAGGAAACATTTTAGAGGTAAGCCAAACATATTTGCATGGAAGGAGTGTGAGAAACTATTTAGGTAAAATACCCTCAGTACACTTGACCGGAATTTGACCCTGATCTTCCCATCCTCAGCAGGCCTGTCTAGTGTGTTGTACCTGGTATTTTTTATGCTATCAAGAAACGTTCCACAAAACTGGGCATGCATTCACTTCTCAAATAAAATTATTGGTATCTCTGACATAACCCTGAACAAAGAAATAAAAGTTGCAGTGGTAGATAGCCACCTCCAAACACCTTTGCTGCTTGCTACGCATAGGATGTGCAATTAATCCCAAGTCTTGTTTCCACGGTCTTTTTATGACCACACTGACCGTCAATAGCATAATATGAATAGTTAGGCTCTATATAGACTAAGTAGCCCACACTAATCGTGAATAATAATTTACAATAATAAAATTAACACGTGATTTTTCTCGCTGATTCAGGTGCATTTCCTCTAATAAACTGCCATCCTCATCCCTACCATATTGTAATAGATATATAAAAAAAGTCAACTCTCAATTTAGCGGGGTAATGGAGCGCTACTAAACCCTGTTATATCAATTTCCAAGGTAACTCTACAAACCTATCGGAAACTACCAAATACAATAAGTACTTGATTAATAAACAATATGACACAATCATATATAAATGTATTATAAAAGCTATTATTGAAAAATCAATACTCAGTAAAATACCTTTAAAAAACTTTTTATCACAAGCACAATGATTAGGCCTAAGGCCCAAGATACCAATTTTGAACCAAATCGTTAAAGCTTGTTTTAAACTATTTCAAGCTTTTGAAAAAAATCACTCATCAGTAAACCAGCCCACAACGATTTTTTTTACCAAAAAAACAGATATATGTTATTTGGGAGGTCAATTAGTCCATATAATTCTATTTATTAATTTTAATCAATATCGCTTGAGCCATTTTTGAAAAATAAGGAATTCAAAAAATTCACTTATTAGCAAGCTACACTTAATTTGAGGGCTATGGTCAAAATAAACTAAAAGGCCTGAAGTATGGTCATATCTAGATATAAAGTTTTGAGTTCAACATAGTTTTAATATCTTACAATTTTACGAGACGCTAAACTAGCACTAGGAATGATGCTATATCAGTATCGATGCCAGATATTTTAGTATCGATACCAACATTTTGATATTTTAATAACATCAGTACTTTTTACCCGGTGTCGAAAGATTTTATTTTACCTACTTTTCTCCTTTTACTTCCTTTATTTTTCCGATCTTGTTTTATTATTGCCTTTATTTTTCTGTCGCTAAATGAAAGTATCGATACTGGAAAATATTGATATACTTCTCGTTCATTCTTTTCATACTCAAATAATGATATTTTACCAGTATTGCATATCCCTAACACTGCCCTGAACTGGAAAGAAAGAGGGGGAAAACTGTGACCTTGGAGAGAAGAGTGGTAGTAGTGGGCTAGTCCATTTCACAGGGGGTGGGAGAGTTAGGGTAGCTATGCGCAGACACAAATACAATCGGTCATTTTTACAACAGACTAGAAGGCTGGAGGCAATATTTTCATAAACTTTTCACTTTAAAGTATACGCCTTTTTTAAAATCCTGGCCACGGCAGTAACCAGGTAAATCCACCTTCGCTAAATCGAGAGTTGACTGTAGTAAAAATGTTAAAACCCATTCAGATAAAAACAGACAATAAACACATTGGCAATTTCTAAAAAATTATAAATAACCAAAATGGTAAGATAGGTAGGGCACAGTCTTAAAACATCACGCTACAAAAACAATAATCTGGGATACTTACCTCTTTCAACAGGAGTAATCTTTTTTAAACAAGACAAACAAGTTTTAACACACCAAATTCCAATGAATGAATTCATTCGACTGGTAGGAGAAACACGTGCCAGCAGCATGGGCTTGTTTAAGTTGGGGGATGGGGGTGGAAGAAACGAGACGTTTGTGTTATTAGCGGGGGTGAGTGGAGGAAGCCGAAAATGCGCGGCATTTCCCGAACGAAAACGAGTTGTCTCAGTTGCACTCAGAACTTCTCAAGCTGATGAGGTGCTGGTAAGCATAGTCATCATAAAAGAGACGTGTTCCAATCAGACTGCTCAATTCTCCAGTTACAAATTTTAGTCTATATTATTTCGCTTGCAAGCACTTTATTGCCCAAATTCACTAACAAATTCCAGTAAAGTCTAGCTTTTTGGTGAAATTCCCTGTGTTTTCCCGGTTTTTTCCAGACACAAACAAATTCCCTGTCTTTTCCCGGTTTTCCCTGTTTTCCAGGTGCGTGGCAACCCTGAAAAGGTTTTGTTAGCTTTGTTGGAAGGTTATTTGAAGCATAAAGTTTTTAAATACCACTGCATTAGCCACCAAGAAGCCCTTTCCAGACACAAACAAATTCCCTGTCTTTTCCTGGTTTTCCCTGTTTTCCAGGTGCGTGGCAACCCTGAAAAGGTTTTGTTAGCTTTGTTGGAAGGTTATTTAGAAGCATAAAGTTTTTAAATACCACTGCATTAGCCACCAAGAAGTCCTTTGTGTCAAATACATGAAATTCTCTTCTGTGCTCGATCCAGTGGTGCGATGTATCAACAAGATCCGAGCTAGGGCGCTGAACAGAAGGGAAGTCCGTGAACTCCTTGAAGCAGAATCGAAAGACAAACACCGTGGTGAGCTTCTGCTTCATTGTAGTGTCCGTTGGTTGTCACAGGGAAAGGCACTTGAAAGATTTTGGAATTTAAAGGGTAATGTTTTGAAATCTTTGCAAGAAAACGGGGAACTACCTGATGAGTGTACGCTTTTGAAGAATGAAGACTGGCTATGGGAGTTAGCTTTTCTGACCAACATTATGGGTCACCTTAACAACTTGAATCAGCGTTTGCAAGGTAAAAATAACATGTTTCTGATCCTATTCAGTTCCATTCAAGCTTTTAAAGCAAAGCTCACTCTGCTGGATCATAATATTTCTCAGAATAAGCTCTCCCAAGTTCCTCGAATGAAAACACTTTCCAACACTGAATGTAGTGGTGGGCTTCCAGTCTTTAATAAATATAAACATGCTATTTCTGATTTGAAAAACTCTTTTGAAATTAGGTTTTCAGGCTTCCAGGATGAAAATAAAAATGTTTAACTTTTCACGAATCCTTTTTCAATTTCTATGGAGGAAATGGTTCTCTACCCTTCTGACGTACTAAGTGAAATTCTTGATATTCAGAACAACGCTTCAATTCACAGCAAGGACAAGGAAGTACTTGGGAATCCATCCAGCCAATAATTTTCCATCTTCTGGAAATACCTTCCCTCGTGTTAGTATCCTAAATTAAGAGATCTGGCCTTGAGATATTGTTTTAAGTTTGGTTCTACGTACATCTGTGAGCAAACATTTTCACTTATGAACTGGGTCAAAAATAAATACTCTTCAGTTCTCACTGATAAGCATCTAAAAAACTTGATCCTTCTTGCTTCTTCCAAAACAAATCCAAATTTTAATGAGCTTGTTAACGTTAAAGAGATCCAGAAACCTCACTGAAAGCTGAAATATTTATTTTTATTATTAATAATTGTTGTGATTTCTACTATTATTCAGTTGTCTTCTTATTGCTGTTTTTATTAATTATTATTAATAGAACATAGTCAGAGAATTACAGCGTGTGAACAGTGTATTTATGGAATGAAAATTCATGAAACATGCAATTTTTGATTAAAAGTTAAATATTTTATATAAGGTTTTGCTAATATATTTTATGATGTCTTATCTGAGAAACACAGAGATCTGAAAAACATCTAGGATCCATATTAAAGCTTTGATAGGTGTAGCTAAATTCAATCACCATAACAGATTCCTTCCTGCCTGTGGCTGGGTCAGTTTAGTAAAATATTTATTTCTTGCTCTATCCTCCCACAATTCTTTTCCTCTCACTTGCACACACTCTTATCTGTGATTACTATCTCTTCCTTGGCCTCCCTTTAAGGCCCTGCCTACCCTCCCTGGCGGTGTGTTGAGCTTTCAGCTCTAAAATAGATGGCGTTGCTAACGTTATACAAACTGGTGGATTCCAGCCATCAGGTTGGCAGAACTACCTGGTTTGTTTAAACAATTGGGAGACTGGCGACCACGACCGGTAATCAGTAAAGGCAGCAAGCAAACTTTTTTCCAAGAATTGATAGAGATAAGAAGTGTAGTGCAGGACCGTAAAGTGTGTAGGCGACCAGGTTTGACTAAACGTGGGGAGACATAACGTCAAGATACAATCACACTCTCGAGCAGAAAAATTAGCTTATTCATTCCAGTCAGCTAGACGTCCATTAACTGTAGTACCACTTTTGAATTTAGAACCTTTTGATGCCAAAGTTTAGTACTAGTTTTGTACCATTTTGTACCAGAAAGAAAAAGTATTGTACCCGTACCCGTTTTGAGTAATTAGCATATCAAAGTGGTGACTCTAGGTTAATGCAGTTGTACCACTTTTGAATTTTGAACTTTTTTTGATGCCAAAGTTTTGTATCCGTACCCATTTTGAGTAATTAGCATATCAAAGTGGTGACTCAAGGTTAATGATGTTTTACTACTTTTTAATTTTGAACTTTTTTTGATGCCAAAGTTTTGTACTAGTTTTGTACCGTTTTGTACCAGAAAGAAAAGTATTGTACCCGTACCCGTTTTGAGTAATTAGCATATCAAAGTGAGTACTCCATGTACTCCAGGTAAATGCGGTTGTACCCCTTTTGATTTTGAACTTTTTTTGATGCCAAAGTTTTGTAATAGTTTTGTACCGTTTTGTAACACAAATAAGTTTTGTACCGGTACTCATTTTCAGTAATTAGCATATCATAGTGGTGACTCCAGGTTAATGCTGTTGTACCACTTTTGAATTTTTTGATGCCAAAGTTTTGTACTAGTTTTGTACCGTTTTGTAACACAAATAAGTTTTGTACCCGTACCCATTTTGAGTAATTAGCATATCAAAGTGGTGACTCCAGGTTAATGCTGTTGTACCACTTTTGAATATTTTCATGCCAAAGTTTTGTACTAGTTCTGTACCGTTTTGTACCACAAAGAGAAAGTTTTGTATTTGTACCCATTTTGAGTAATTAGCATATCAAAGTGGTGACTCAAGGTTAATGATGTTTTACTACTTTTTAATTTTGAACTTTTTTTGATGCCAAAGTTTTGTACTAGTTTTGTACCGTTTTGTACCAGAAAGAAAAGTATTGTACCCGTACCCGTTTTGAGTAATTAGCATATCAAAGTGAGTACTCCATGTACTCCAGGTAAACGCGGTTGTACCCCTTTTGATTTTGAACTTTTTTTGATGCCAAAGTTTTGTAATAGTTTTGTACCGTTTTGTAACACAAATAAGTTTTGTACCGGTACTCATTTTCAGTAATTAGCATATCATAGTGGTGACTCCAGGTTAATGCTGTTGTACCACTTTTGAATTTTTTGATGCCAAAGTTTTGTACTAGTTTTGTACCGTTTTGTAACACAAATAAGTTTTGTACCCGTACCCATTTTGAGTAATTAGCATATCAAAGTGGTGACTCCAGGTTAATGCTGTTGTACCACTTTTGAATATTTTCATGCCAAAGTTTTGTACTAGTTCTGTACCGTTTTGTACCACAAAGAGAAAGTTTTGTACCCGTACCCATTTTGAGTAATTAGCATATCAAAGTGTCACGTGACTCCAGGTTAATGCTGTTGTACCACTATTTAAATTTTTTCAAATAAATATCTGGTGAGGGTAGTGATAAATAATAATGTACACTTATTTATCAGAGAAAAATTTATTTAAGGTAAAATTAGAGATAACTTATTTTTGAAGGTTTTGTCACTAACTATAATAAATAACCTTTACGAGAGAGTATGTAGCCTACGATTTTGTCGTATCATTTATTTGAGTTTATTAGTAAGCGGGTAAAATAAAAAATAACTAAAATTTAATGTGCTAAATTTGGCCACTGTACTTTGGCTAATTTTTAAAATTTAAAGGCTAAGGAGGCAATAACATATTTTAAAAGCAGTTTCATTTCGAAGACTATAACAATTTTGACTATAAATATATGTTATTTTTATTACTGATATTACCACGTCATACTACCTGTTCATGTTATATGCATTTATGATAATCTAATTGGGTGGTAATGAGGAAAGAAGCATTTGAGAGGTTATCTACCAGAATTTTTATTTTGGAAGATGGGGAAACAATTTAGGAAAAACTACCCTCAATAGACTCGACCAGGATTTGCACCCCAAGTGCTCCGCTATCAGCAGGCCAATTTAACACTAGTGACACCTTAGACCACTCAGCCACTGAAGTGGGTATCTGTTATTTAATACGGTGTTTACAGTTTTCAAACATCTATAGGATTTACACAATTTTCCAGAAATAAATGTTTTTGGGAATAATTTTTTATCCTATTGGTAGAGTTTAACTTGAGTAATATCTCCATGGTGTCAGCCTGCAAGCAGGCTATACCAATCGAGAGGCTGCCGTATGTTGGCAAAGATAGGGCCAACATTTTCAAGCTGAGGGTGCCATGTGGTTAGCACAACGAGCCCTCCAGACTTCTATCTCAGTTTTCTAGACTGAAGCGCTACTTATTCATTCAATTATCTCCTCATTTGTCCTCACGAGGTTGATTTTGGTTCCGTTTCAGACCCACTGCTTCAAAGACAGAATTAGGGGCACTGGGGATCGAACTTGGGACTTCAGTATCTGAAGCCAGTAAATCTGACCACTATACAACAGAGGCGGTCGGGTATCAAATACTTACTTACTTTATGGCATAGGGAACACAAAAGTTCATTAATTTTAATGGTTTTAAATATATATTTACTTATCATCGGCTTCATGTCGTGGTCAATATTGCTAAAGTGCTATGACTGAGCACTGAGTGCGTAAATTAATCAGCTCAATAACTTGACTAGTTCGATTCCCTGTTAGGTTGAAATTACTTAGTACTAGCGTGATACGAACTCGGCCAAGGCACAAGAGATTTTGAACATACAATAAGTGCGTTACAGAGTGTTAGTAACATTTACTTTCAGCTAAGAGCTTTTCTTTAAAATAAAAGTACTTGAAATATCAGAATAATCGCTGCATTGTTATATAGAAGTATTTATTTGTATCTTAATTTTTATATTATTTCTACAGTAAATAAAATAGTATCGCTGCTCATCCATTGTACTTAAATTAGTAGATACAGATAGCCTAAGCGCCAGTAATATGCATACCATTAAAAAAAAACTTACCCTTTACTACAAGAAGTTAAATAATTAATTATATCTTTGATTTTCTTTGTGCGCCCTTTCTTCATAAACTTGTTATTCACAAGGATATAAAATAATATTTTGTAAATACTTCTCCACCTCAAAATTTATACAATCCATTGGATTTTGTTCGAAAGCAAAAAGGTCACATATTGTTAATTATATAAAAAGTAATCACCGTGGGTACTTATTGTTCGGGATTCGATACATTTCTTCCAAAACGAGCGCACAAACTGCGAGAATGCAACAGGTTCAAATTAAAAGTAATCACATTTAACACGCTAATAAAATAAAATTAACATTTTCACATCTTGACTACCAAAAACTTCGTTCATTAACTTTTTGAAAAATAACTTATTCCAAAGTCCAATGAGAGTCAAATCCTAGACCGTAAAATAAAAACTAGTATATAAAAATTATACTGAGATCGTCTCCAAATTACATTTAGACCAAACTTTATTTAAAATAACTATGTTTGATATGAGCAGGAATGTTTATTTTTATTTATTATAATAGTGGATTAAAAATTTAATGTACAGTAGTTTTCATTTACTTTGAATATTAACACTTATTATTACAACGTGTAGTGCTAAAGAATGAGAAAACTCAAGAAAGAATATAAGATAAGAGTGAAGAATTTTACATGTTTTAATGTCTCAGTTAAATAAGGGCTAATGTCATAAAACTTTGTGTATGGAGAAGCATGTCGCTTTTTCTTTGAAAATAATGTATCACTAGAGTAATACTCTCATTGAAGTAAGTAGGGACCAACTATATTTATTCACACAGCAGGAAGACTTTGTGAGTATTTTAGTTACTGAATATATTAAGATGTTTAATTGTTTATATTTAATTACGCAAATTTTCATAATTGGACATTGGCCCTTCTTATCCTAACGTACATGGTATTAATGTTTCTTTGACTCAAGAAGGTCACAGAGATTAGTTTAACCCTCCATTGCCGCCTGCATTCCGATACAGCAGGTTAGCCAACGCTTGCAAAATGATACTAGCTTGTAAATGGGTAATGATCATACTAACGGCACCTATTATCAGCTATGACAACTAGTTGCAGAAGGAAAAGTTGTATTTAAAACCATGTATTTTGACTAGAGAGTCGACTTGGGAGTCGTTAGAGCTCAATATCGTCGTGATTATTGAAGCTAACCCAAATTAAAAAAATATGTCTAAAAAGAAAAAGAAATTATTCATTAAATAGTATGTTATAAACAAACACTCTAGCTTAATTGTACAAAGAAAATAAATAAATCCATTAATAATTTTTATTTTCCTATTTAAAATGCATTGAAATGAAACATTTTAATGAAAATATTTCAATAACTATTTTTAGCATGGTTTGAAAATTCCATAAGAATTATGAAAGATGCCCAGATATGTTACTAAAATAAATAAAAAACAACAAGGTTGAATTATTAAATATATTTTGTTCTAAATTCTTTTGTTTAGAACCGTGGATTTATGGGTAGGCCGGGCCTTAAGTCTTTATCCTATCCTTGATGTCTTTATCTATCCTCTCCCTCTCCATACTCATTTGATGCCAATACCATCTTAGTTTTGTGTTTTCTACTAGCTCATGTTAACTTCATTCCTTATCCTGTTTATCCTTGTGAAAGCTAACATGCTTTTCACAAACGTCATTCACATGACATCCACTTTTATAGCCCCCCTTGTATTCAATGTCCATGTTTATGCTGCATGTTGGACAGTGGGTATAAAGTACGCCCTTTACAATACTTCCTTACATTTCAAGGGCATTTCTATTCTACATTGAAGGTCTTTTACAAATCCATATAACTCTCCTTGTTGTCCTCTTCATCATAAAATAAATTAAATGCGATGCTTTAATAATGTCAAACATTAATATTCACTATCTTTGGCCCAAAAAGGATAATTATAGATATATCAAAGCCCTAACATGCAGGATTTTAGTCAGGGCCCATATGTATTAATACACAAATACATACATCTCCATGTGCACATATACACTTTTGTTCCATCATTTATTGAGAAAAACCTAAAGTTTGATTTCAAGCAAAATTAAATAAATTTATCTATTTTTGGAATCTACTTTTTTTTCACCATGCCAAAAGAAAAATGATAAGAATATTTGTATTATAAAAACATTTATTTTTATGCTTCATATGACCAACCATTTTTTCAAGGAGTGTTTATATGACTAGTAAAATTTTTGTGTTACATAAACATATAATTTAAGTACGTCAAATGTAAAAATAAAATATTTATCTGGTTTTATCATTCCTTCTCCACAGAAATGTGGTTGGTCTTTATATAAGTAATCCTCTTCATACTTACCCCTTAAGCTAAGGGGTTAAAATAACCTTTGTGCTAGAACTAAAATGCACTTATAAATATTTATGTTTTATGAAATAAAATAAGTAAAAAATCAATTAGAAGTCAATCTGAAATCATAATTAGTGTTTTTGTGAATGTAGAAAGAACAAACTTCCTAGAAATTGGAATTAGGTTTTCACAGACTTGTGTAGAAAAGTAAATACACTTGCTTAGGTACCATTGAAACAAATTAATATTTGGTGAGTAAGCCTTTTACCTCTCAACCCTAAGTTTAAATCAGGTGGGAATTTAGATTTGGCTATGGAAAAATGACCATGTTCCTAATGTCACAGTTAGTAGGAAATTAATTAGCTTACCCCTTTCGCTTGTATGATGAAACATAAGAGGATAATTTGATAAGGTTCAAATAATTAGTGTATTATTTATGACTATTTATACCTTGTTTGAGCATAATCTTGTTTTACTCTTTTAATGATTTCATTAAAAGAAAACCATTATCAGTGGGTGGCAGTTGATTGTCTTTAAGACACTAATCATGTAAAATTGAGTGTGCTGCTTTTAATCATTAGATCCATTATGCAGTGTTCATATTTGTTCTTACTTTTCCTTTTACCTTCGTTTATAAATTTAAAGTGAAAAGTTGTTTATATTTTAAGAAATTACACACAAACACCCTTCCATTTAATTATATTTCCGGTTTTTTCTTATAAATTAGTCATCAGTAATCCTTTTATAAATGGCCACAGCATTAAATATGGTCTGTGTTCCACATTTTATTGTTGTTATTATTAACACCGCGTCTTACTACTCGTTCG
Source organism: Timema cristinae (assembly GCA_039000515.1). NCBI lineage: Eukaryota > Metazoa > Arthropoda > Insecta > Phasmatodea > Timematidae > Timema > Timema cristinae. The sequence goes on along the minus strand of JBCFYV010001839.1, from coordinate 2,504 downwards.
GCTCATCCACACTTACGCTAATGTGTAATGGTAGGGTGATTGTGAGATGAAATGGAGGACCTACAGTTTAACCTGGGATCTGAACCACAGTGGAGCCCTTTCACTCCACATATCCACAACTTGTGATTAATACACGTCTTGTCAGAGGTGAAGGAAGGGTTTGGCAATCAGATAAACCTGTGCCGGGAATGAGGATTGAACCCTGGACCCCCAGCACAGAAGTCTGACACCTTACCCCTTACCACCAGGTCACCGACCATTTTATTGTTAAAGCCATGTGTCTGTATCCTTTTACCTTTCTCATAACTTTTTTAGATACTATTGTAAAAAGCAGAGTATATGGTTATTCCAATTTAAGAAATAATTTCAAAGCCTTTCAAATTAAGGGGTTTGTTAATTGGAAGCAGAGCTGATTTACCATAAGTTTTATTTTAAGCTAGGTATACATACATATTTGATTTATATTTCGCATTTAGTGTTAATGGGGGAATTTGAATGCATGTTTAAAATTCAACCCCCTCTTCATATGCCCTTAAGTTTACTAGTCAAGATATATAATAGCAGTTATTTACACATTAATTACCTTAGAATAAATATTGGCTAGTTTAATAAAAAATAGTTCATATATATTTGTATTAATATACTGTAATCACACGTTCTATATGGATGCATGTTTGTTTAATATTCTTGTGCTCTGGATTGTGAGTGACAAAACAAGTATTGTATGATGTTTTGATTAGATTGTAAACAAATAGAATAGAGGCGCTGACCACATAAGATGTGACAACACTCCTTAGGGGGAAACCAGGCTGGAGGGGAGAATAAAATGGGATGTATCAACCTATCACAGATGTCTAATCACCAATGTGTATAGGGGTCCACTCTGCCCATTTTGGGGGCTACGCAGGTTAAGATGCCGGTCTATCAATACTTGTATTGGAGGGGTACCACGCGAGCCCAGGGTATTGGGGTTCATAAACCATGCAGGATCGCCTAGAGATCAGATGGCCATTGGTTATTCCTAGCACTACATCATTCTGCCACAAGCTTCTAAATTGTCTTTTAAATTATTTCATATTTTTAATATCACTTTATCAACATCACATTTGTAATATACATAGTCGTATTAAAAAAACCCATAAAACCCAAGTAAAATATCAATCATGAACCCACACAATCCCATTTCCACTCACCCCCCCTATCCTCGGCCCCGACACATCCTGACAAACATTAGGCCCACATCGGTAAAACAGAAGAAATGGAATGGGGGGTTATGTTAATACACTAATTTAACAAAATAATGTACAGAAGATATAATTGTTAATATAACTTCAATCATAATACTCACAGGTGCGTTCTTTCTCACGTCTTTGTCTCACTTTAGACTTGGAATTAACAACAGCATCCTGAACCAATGTATATGCATAGTCCCCATCATAAGACGAATATACATTTGGTAGAGCATCTTTTACCTTGAAAGAAAATTGATTTATTTAACAATTTAGTGAATTTATTTGAAATAATAAGGCCACCTTTAAAAATAAAAAAATAAAAAATGAACAAGTTTAAATATATCTAATGTGAAAGAATAGTAATTTGAAATGAAAGTTTAATTGTTGTATGCTTCAATGTTAGTAGCAACTATTAGTGACAAATTGGATATATTTAGGGTATGGTTTAAGGAACTAATTTAGCATTCACGCAGAAATACAAATTAAGGCATAATATGCTTGTGTGCAGCTGACTATGTTCACACCCTTGGGATAGGCCATGCCTTTATACAAAAGGATTAACATGATTACTCTAATGGATATTTTTTTTACAACTCTTTCAAGTATTAATGCTATTCTTTGCCTCATTGGTGATTGTATGATTGAATAATTGTTAAATTTCATTAGGATGTAATCTAATCTATCTTTAGTAATAATCTTTATTGCGTTTGATTTTGTTTCCATTGCTGCTTAAATTAATGTAGCCACATAGGCTATGTTATTTACTAATATAGTAAAATCTCTAAATATTATTATTGGTTCATTTTATAGAAACTTTTAAACTGCGTTTTATGTGACCAAAACTTTATTAATGTAAATCTAGTGTTTTAAAATGTTTCAAATATATACATATTGTTGCAAAATATTCTATTGTAATTAAATATCTAGATTTAATGAATTACAGTCAAGTTTGCTATATCAGCCTTTTAATGATAGTTTAATGAATGTACCATTTTTATTATTTAATAAAATCATTCTGGTATTATAAATGTCTTGACTTGCCAGTTATACAGATGAAGAATATGATTTTTTGTCAGTTTTTATATTGGTTTTTAACAAAACACTAGAATTAAAATTCCTCTTGAATGGTTATCTTATTCATTATAATTCTTAATGGTTCTACCCTAGCTACATATTTTGAGAAAAATCTTCTGAAAAATATTGTCAATTTGCTGACCTTATAAATTTTGTGGCAAGGGATATTAAAGTATTTTCTCTCTTTTTAACATACAA
>JBCFYV010001838.1:0-45809 GCA_039000515.1 Timema cristinae | reverse complement strand
ACCCCCAGCGCCAGCAAAAACGAGTCGGTCGCCCCGTTCTAAAAGTCCTGAGACCCGGGAAAATATATCTCTGCAGGCCCCTCAGCTTATCCGTTGGACCCCCTCCTTACCCGATGTCCCAAGTGTGGCTCCATAGCCCCGCAGAGACTAGCAATGTTTGATGTAGAGAGACGGCGACTCCCTTCCTTGCTGCCGGTCCCCCATTTAAATTTTTCCTGGAAGACCACGTGACCAGGAACCCAGAAAAAGGCGAGCCCCGGGTGCTTAATGAATCTTTTTTTAAAATTTGCTATGATTTCTGCACGAGGGGTTCCGGGAAATAAAGTGGGCAATGCCAACGAGCACTCATGGAATCCGTGAGATGAGAATGAACGGGACTATTTCGATAAAAATAAAAACAAAGTTTTAAAAAAATGCATAAAAATTAAAGCGTAAAAACACGGTTTCTTTGGTAAAAAAATTTAAAATTGGACCCTTCCCAACAAAAGACATCCCCGGAGAATCCAGATTTGAGCCTCAGTGTGTTCACTAAATCCGAAAAAGCGGGTGGGAAAGCTCTTAAAGGCCTCCATATAAAAAATTTTTGGGGGGTAGTCCCTTGGGGAAATTTGGGCCCAAGTAAAAAGGCTTTTTTCGGAGGGCGTTTTTTCAGGGGAAACCGCCCTGGTGATGGGGAGATAGCCATGGGCAGCACTACCCCCACACTGTGAAAAACGATAGCCCCGGGGATCCAACAGGTTTTTGTACTACGCCTTTTGGGTTTTCATACAAGACACGGTTAGGGGAAAAAAAACAGGGGGGTAGGCAACATGCTTGGCATGCAGTGCAGTTTAGACACGTAAGATGCCAGAAGATAGGGGCCGCCGGGAAAAGAGAGGGGGCTCACCCCGGCATTGATCAGATGTGACAAATGGATGGTGCAATGCACCCGGTAGCGTTAAAGCCAGCTGGTGGCACTATTAAATCTTTAAAAGCCGAAGGGCTAGGAACCATAAACAAAACTGCCCTATTGTTTAAACTTACAAAGCCCTATACAGGGGCATAAGGGATCCCTATTTGCACCCAGGACCCACCCGCCCAAAAACTTTGAGCAGATTTAGTGCTTTTTAGACCTCGCTTTAAAATTTTTTTGATGTGGGGGATCCAAGTTTTAATTTAAAAACAAATAAAAAATCCAAAAATTAACGGTTTTAGATGGGGGAACGGCGTGGGGTTTATAAAATATTGGGGGGGTTTATTCCGCGTTTAATTTGGAAGTGGACGCCGCGTTTTGGCTGCTGAAAGCGAAAGCCATTACGCGAAGCCCACGACAAAATTTTTTAAAATCATTTTATTGTCGTTTTAAACCCCCTGGAGACTGCGAACTGCAAAAAAATTGCGTAGTCATCCCCCAAAAAGGCTTTAACGAAATGTGAGCGCAGTTTTTCCACAAAACTATTTTTCGCGATAGCAAAAAAACGACAGCTCAGATACTACCCCCGAGGCACCCCTTTTCTTGAAAAAAATCTGTTAAAGGGGTTATTTAACCTTACCCCGGAAGTGTCTATCTGAATAAAATTAGATATAAAAAAAGGAAGGTTTCCCCGAAATCCCAATTAAAAAGTGTTTTCAAAATGCCGTACCGCCAGGTGGTGTCCGTCACGCTTCTCCAGATCGAAGAAAACGCCAGAAGCTGTGCTTATGGAGAAAAGGTTCACATAACAGCGTCTCTTAGACGGAAAGATGATCAACTGTAGATTGGTTCCGGCGGGGAAGCGAAACACATTGATCTTATATAGCAGATTGCGGGATTCTAAATACCATTTTATCGTTTATTAATTATTTTTCATTATTTTACATACACAACTAGTTAAAAGCTATCGGTCGATAACTAGTTGGCTCAATTTTTCTTTGCCACTTTTATTAAGGGATACGATTTGTTGCCTCCAAATTGTTGGGAACTGATGGAGAAATCCAGAACTATGAAAAGGTCCAGGAAGATATGCGTGTCGGCAGGGGGCAGCTGCCCGCCAAACATTTCATATGGATCTCATCTGGACGGAAAGCTGTGTTGCGCTGGGAGAGGGCATAGGTCAGTTCCAGTATCTTGGTAAGGGGGAGTTATAATCTCCACGATTGGACCAAATCAATAGTACGGCGCTCGATGCTCTTCTTATGCACGCGAACTGTTAGAGTAGCTCGCAGTGCTAGAAATAAGCGGGAACATCGAGCCAATAATTGGCGACCCTCCATAGGGGTGGAGGACTAGATGACCGGTTAGACATGAGTGCGGGTATATTATTATCGTATTTTTGCTACTACGTACTTTACGAATGTGATCCCAACCTTGGTTGTGAGAGTGGAAATAGTGAGGGTAGAAATGAACTGTCCCAAGACTCTATACTGCTTTCTCGAATAATACGGCGAGCTCTTGCACGTAGAATCGGGAATGGACTTCCAGATTCTCGAAGTAGACGTCGATTAAAGATACGAGAGGCTCTTGACGGTTAGAAATAGCAGCCGCACTCCTGTTCACAGGGAAAAGGACGGTTCTGGCGAGGTTGGGCGAGGGATTTTGGGATGGATCGCCTCGCCGGCTATGACGTCGAAGTAATTTCCCAGTCTTAACATTCGACGTCAGGAGAATGGGGTTCGTCGAATACGGGCGAGCTCGGCAATTTATCCCAATTAGCACGTTTAAGAACCATGGGGAACCGTGTTGTACTGGAAGGAACTGAATTTGTGAATGCAGAATGGGAAAGTGATTCGCGCAATAGGTCCGAGTGAACCTCCAAAGAATGTGAGCAGCAATCCGGGCTACATAGAGCTAGGTCGATGGCAGAGGGACTACACATTAAAGTTAAAGAAGTGTGTCTGGGTCCCGGTGTTCATTAACGCTGGTTACAGGAGATAAGAATATCCTCTAATCTCCCGCGGGTGTCAGTTAAATTAGCCACCCACTCCAGGTTATGCGCGTTAAATTCCCCCAAGATGATTATTAGGGGCGGGAAGTTGTTATTAAGAGGGCCTCTAGAGTCCTCTTGAAATCACGTTCACTGGTGGGAGGTAGATGAGCATACGGTTACCTCAATAGGAAGGAGGGAACTCTGACGAGCAATCACTTGTGATCAGGACACAATATTTATAAACTTATGATCTATGTTGCTACGTGCAAATATTAGCCACACCTCGTAGCCCGATCAAAGAGGTGGCTTGTCGGTACGATATACATCGTACCCACGAAGCATCGGGTTGTCAGTTGGGTGGAAGTTGGTGTCCTGCAAACACCAGTGGGAGGATGCAGGGAAGAAATTGTAGTTTAATTTCCTTACCGAGCATAGAAAACCCCTACAATTCCATTTGTAGTAGCGACAGAAAGTTATTAGTATGAAAATTAGTTATATCTCGCAATCCTATTTCACTATCTTTAAGAATAAAAATTTGTTGAGGACCTTTTTTAGGCCCTGTTGCCTTTCCCAGTCTCTCCTGTACCTCCCACTTCAGGAGAGGTTTCGGTTTTGTTGGAGAGGACTGGGTAGTCGGATTCATGTTCGAGGGCTTTAAGGCTCGAGCTTTTTTATAAAAAAAAATTTCGGGCTGTCTCTCGATGGTCCTTCTTCAAGGCACAGTGGGCTCGCCTTAGCGGGCCTCACCTGTGTCGCATACTCGTCCCCACCGCCGGAAGCCCAGAGGTGGGTCTTTGTGAGAGGCTCAAAACCGGCCGCGTGTTTTAGTACCGAGGCGAGCCCGGGGGATTCCCGAGGTGTGCTCGGGGGGGTTCCTCGAGGAGGTCTCCTCGGTGGTATAGGTGGGTGAGACGAGGGGCGGGGGGACCGTAGTGCGAATTGGCCTCCTTTAAAAATTAGGCGCCACGGCATTGGCGCGGAATCAACATAAATGTCTCGAGAAGAGACCAATGGCTATGGTTCGTGTGGCCTTAGCAAGATTAACTTGTAATGGCAGTTGGGAATGTTTATATTTTGACTGACAATCCTGGCTAGTGAAGTTTTTTGATTTACGGAGCTTGACTTTGATACGTATTCCTTGGTGATGGGCATATGAGAGCTTCTTTTCAGATTGTATCTCCAGACTTTCTTCTCTACTTCCATTTTGGACAGGCCGATACCAGCGGAATGCGGACCCTTGAGTTGACGCAGTATTTAGGAGTCTCGCCATGGTGTTTCGTGAGCTCCTGTCCACAATCCGCACAGGATGGTTTACCACGCATCGCAGCTTCGTATGCCAAATTCATGGAACTGAAAACAGCGCGAGGGTTTAGGGACATAGGGCTGGACCCTGAGCACGTGGAAGCCTGCTCGGACCTCTTCGGAAGGGTAGGAGTCCGCAAATGTGAGGATATACGTATCCGTCTTCTTTTATTGTCCATCTTTTTGTGACAATTACGGTCACTTCGGTGGACATGCTCTGGGGGGGAAAGCTCCTCACAGATCTCCTCATTGCTTACGCATAAGTGAGATCATACAAGTGACCATTCCCTTGCAAACATTTGAGGAACTGTTGGGCTCCCTTCACCTGTATATTTTGCCGTATAATCAACGTTATTTCGGAGTTCGCATTACTATTTGAGATTGTGTGTCGGTCATAGTCTGATTCATAATGGTTTCCTTATTAAAACGTCATCAGATTTTGCTGCTCAATTTATCATTCTTTCGAGGATAAATGGGCTGACACGTTCTCAGATCTTCACTTTATCCACTCGAGGACATCACCAGGGAACGGGGTGGGGCTCACAATCTTCCTGGCTTTTTATCAAAAACAGGGTCTGGGACGGCCTTACCGTTTCCGACCTCTTAATATTAATACGGCCCTGTGAGGGCGGGGCAGTAGATGCCAGCAGAACTTGGCAGTTACGGTGCCAGCGGACCGTAAGGTGTCAGCTGTGACGTGGACTCAATCAATGAGTGGCGAGGAAAACATGCAAAAGTACTCGGATCGTAGACCAGGTCGATCCCAGTTTGGTTCTACCACATAGGGCCCTGTTAACTCTTCCGTCAGAGGCTCCATATACGTTGACATGACAACCTTCATATGGTGCATCGCCGGAAGAGGGTCACGCAGCAAGTGTATGCAGGAAAGTGCTAATTTTACGTCCGGTACCTTCAGGAACGCAACCTGTCTTTTCTTCAAGGTAGGGTACCCGGGTCCACCTAAGGCCTTCTACAAGATATTACAACCGGCGGCACTTTCATAGGAGCTCAAAGCGGTGGTATCCAATATTAACCAGGAGAGCCGTGTTAGATGCAAAGGTCGTCAACAGAGGGGCCAAAGGTCTCTGTGCAGGGTTTAACGGCAGGGAAGGGAAGAAAGAGGAAGAAGTAAGGGAACAGAGATATGGTGTGAAGAAAGAAAGAGAAATAGAAGGAAAAAGGGTGGAAAAAAAGTGAAAGGAAAGTTGTAGGATAGGGTTCATGTGTCCTGCACCGAGGTACATCCTGCACAGATGCCTCCCCTTTTAGTCGCCTTTCCGACAAGCAGGGGTTACTGGGACTATTCTAAACCCCATCCGCAGGGTGGGGGCAAAGAAAGATGATGAAGATGTTGCGCAGCTATATGGAATATGAATTATCTCTTCCCGGTTGGGCTCTTTTAATTGAAGCGGTATGAGAAAGAAAGAGTCTCCCTCTACGATGTTTTTCAGTGGATTGTTATGAAAACTCATGATCTTACGAACAAGCACCAATGATTAAGGATGGAGGCTTCCTCCTTCACCATGTGAAATTGAATATCGGTACCAAGATTTCTGTACTTTGCGCATCATACATACCTATGTCTCAAACTAATACGGTCAAAAAACTGTACTTGGTTGTTGTGGTTTTGGCGACGTCAACAGTACAACAAAGCAGAGAGGAAAAAAGAAGGGGCCTTAAAAAAAAGTTCCAGTTGACTTTAATTGTATGATAGCACCAATGTCACTGTTCAACGGAGCATTTTCTTTTTTTTTTCTTTTTTTTTTTTTTTTTTTATCGCAAACGAGAATACAAACCTGGCTTATTCAACTCCATAGTGACAAACTGGCAGCTTGAGAGGAAATAAAATCAGTAGTTGCTACAGGGGGATGCTGATGACACTTATAGTGTGATTTAGTTAGAGAAAGTGCCTACATTCCCACTGTCACAATATGGGGGAAGATGTCGACTTGATTGTTTTATCATTGCTTTTGCAGACCAAGATTACGTATACTATGGAAGCGGGCAAGGTGGAATCACAATTGTGTTTCAAACAACCCCAAGCAACTTCCTTTTGCTGAAAAATCCTCCTTCTCCTGACTTAGTGTGTGTGACACCCTCCACCATTTACATAAGTGTAAGGAGAATGGTTAATTAATCTGTTCAGCAAGATTCTAGGCAAATGAAGCACATTATCGTACCTTTTACTAACTCGACACCAGCAGACAGGTAGACTAGTAATGAGAAGATGTTTTTTAGAAAGTGTTACAAGCGCTTTGCAGATCAGCAGACCTGAATTCAACGCCGGTATGCTCCATTCCGAAACGCATCAATGAAGCAAAAAACCAGATTCGCCTCACTGCCACAACCAAGGGAGCTGCGCATATTTATGGGTTAAGTTATATTAGCTTGATAAACTTATGTTTTATTCAATGTTTTTACAAAACTATTTGTTGTTTACTTACTGCGGGTTTGTTACTTACTTACAGAGTACAGCAATGGTTCAAAACCCTCTAACCCCGACTAGTTGGGATGGAACCGAGGGGTGGATGGATCGCTCAATCCTCTAACAACCAAAGACCCAGTGTTTGAAGCGATACTGCATCATTCTTTTGCCATTGTTTACTGGGTTGCGGGGGACGATGTGGATGCCGATAAGCTCGGCATTCATGGTTCATCGGTGTTGCAGCACGTGCACTGGTACATGTACGAATATGGGTGCAACCGTTAATACTCGATCTTCAAGTGATTGATAATGTTGATGATTCAATTGTTATTTTTTTTATGTGAGATTTACACATGCAAGATAAGAGGTTTGTTTTTTTAATAAGAAATTTATTTTGGGTTTTCTGAAAAAAGGTTTTGTTTTGATTCTAAGTTAATTTACATTAAAACATTAAATTTCTATATCTTTAAACACTATTTTTTAATAATCCCTAGCAGGAAAAAATGAATAGGATATTTTTTGTGAGGATTTAATGTTGTTTAACTTTGTGCTTCTATGAACACCTTTTTTTAAGAGGCCCAAGGTTTTTCGAGTTAAACGAGATTAACTTTAATGCTCCCCCCACCCCTCCCACCGGTCAGGATTTATAATATGTTGTTCATGGTACTCCCACTACAACTGTACAAAAATATTCGGATACACGAATTATTTCCCTATTTTTATTTGTTGATCTGGACTACAATACGTTTTGTACCATTGGGTTATCCGCGCTGTTTTGGGAGGGTCTCTAAGTGTGAGACAGCAGGAATGAGATAATGATCCGGCCGCATAGTCGAGTGAACTTCCAAAGGAAAGTGGGCAGCGATCCCAGGAATACAAAAATGGTTTTAGGTCGATGGCAGAGGATACACCATAAAGGTAGAGAAGTGTGTCTGGTGTATCCGGTGTTCATTAACACAGTTCAAAGACAAGAAATCCTCTACATCCTCCCACGTGCGCAGTAAAATTGGACCCCCACACCAGGGGTCTATGCGCGTTTTAAAATTTCAAGATGATATAGGGGAGCGTGAAGTTGGCATAAAGGGCCCTCTAGGCTCCTCTTAGAAATTAACGTTTCCTGCGGTGAGGTATATGCAGCATTCTTCATCTCTCACGCAAGGGAGACCTCGGACAGCGATCACTTGGAGATCAGAAACGATGTTTAATATTTTTTGTGATGTTTATTGCTTCGTTTGCGAACATATAGCCACACCTCGCTAGGCCGATCAAATAAAGGCTTGTCGGTACGATACACATCGTACCCACGAAAATCGGGTGTCATTTGGGTGGGAAGTTGGGTCTCCTGCAAACACAAGATGGAAGAATGTCAGGGAAGAAATTAGTAGTTTAATTTCCTCTTACACGAGGAATTAGGAAACCCCCTAAATTTCCATTGTAGTAGGCGAAATACCTTATTAATATAAAATTTAGTTATTCCTCCGCAATCCATGACCACTATACTTTAAGAAAAAAAAATTTGTTGAGGAGGTTAGGTCCTCTTGCCTTTTCCAGGTCTCTCCTGGACTTTCCGCTTTCAAGGAGAGGCTTCGGTTTGTCTCTGAGACTGAGATGTTTGACCCTTGAGCGTGAAGTCTTTGTTATTGGCCTTCGATGTTTCTTTATTGTTAATATTGTAGCAGTCCCCTCGCTGGTCCTTACTCTAGGGACCAGTGGGACTCGACTTGGTCGGGCCTCACTGTTCGCAGACTCCCCTCAACTCCGGAGGCGAGTGTTAGTGGCCAACAAACGGCGCCCGGATTTAGTACCCCCGAGTGGGACCTGGGGGTTACCGAGTAGGTTGGGGGGGGGGGGGGTGGAGTTCCCGTAGGCGGGGCTTGGAAGGTTCCTGAGGTGGGCTCCGGGGGTGCCTCAAGGAGGTCTCCTCGTTGTTATAGGTGGGGGAGTCGGACTTTGTGGCGGTTTGGCCTCATTTAAAAATTTTTGGCGCACAGAAGTTGACAAGGAATCCTATTTGATGTCTCGAGAAGAGACCAATTGCACTGGTTGCGTTGGTGTCTTAGCAAGATAACTGCGCAATGGAGTTGGACAGTTTAGGTCTGATGACAATCTGCTATATAAAATCTTTTTTAAAAATTTGTAAGGGTTTTTTGTATCTATATTACCTGAACTTTGTATTTGCCGCCGTGTGTATTATAGGGCAAATTTGTTCTGACTGTATTGATTGTAGGGATTTTTTTAAAGCTTTTTTTTTAGAGTCATGTAAATTTTTTGGGGAGTGTTTTACATAAATTCTCACTTAAAACTTTGTCTTTTTTGGGTTTAAAGATAAATTTTTTATTTTAACGCCTTCCTTTCCGGGGGGAAAAAATTTAATTGAAGTTTTTTTTTTTAAATTTTTTTATTTCGACCCCCTTTTTATTTTAATATTTAAAAAATATTTTTTTTAACTTCGAACTTCAACTTTAAAACTAAACAAATTACTAAAATTGTAATTTTTTAGTATACCCATGTTTTATTTAAAAAAAAACCAAATACGTTTATTCTTTGGAAGCCCCTTAACTATTATCACCTTCCAATTGGGTTTTAAGTTTGGTTACACCAAAAAAAAAAGCTTCAGATGCCCATTGAAGGGCCCTTTTTTCAAGCTCACTGGCCAGTTTTTTTTTCCCCAAAAAAAGTTCAAAACACGTCAAGTCTGATATTTACAATATTCTCATTTTTTAGCTCTGACAATGCAAATTATCTTTTTAAAAACATTTTTTCGCAGTTTTCCCCAAAAAAGGTTTAGACCAAATCTTTAATGTTTGTCTTTCTGAGATAAAATTTTTTCCCAATATTTCTGAAATACAAAAAAAAATCATAATATCTATTTTCTACAGAATTATTAAATCCCAAAAGTTTTTGTAACCCTAACTCTAAAATTTGAGGGGGCCCAAAATTCACGAAAGAAAAAATAAAACTAATGTTTTTAAAAAATAAATAAAACAAAAGGAGTAGCAGGGATTTTGTTTTTTTAAAAAATGCTGGGTACTAATACTCCCCAGCCCCCGTAACGCAAAATTAATCCAAAAAGCGAAAAAATACGGTCCCCCTTTAAAGAATATAATATTTTATAGATAGGGTAAATTAAAAAAAAAAAAAAAGGTCCCCGGAAGTTGTACTTTCCTAAAATTGGGTAACAAAGGCTTAAATAAAGATTAAAAAAAAAAAGCAATTTATTTAAATATATGCCAAATTTTAACAAATGCATATATTTTTAAAAAATTTAACTTTACGTAGAAAAAATAAAAAAGCAATGACACCGTTTACAATTTGTAAAAAAGCGAAAATTCATTAAGACCCTTTTCAAAAAGTCAGGGAAATAACTACTTCAAAAATAAAAAGATAGAAAAGGGGAAAAACTTTAAACTATTTCATCAAGCTCACATTTCCACAAATTAAATTTTTTACTTTAAAATCTAAAGTTTAATCACGGTGACAAAAAAAACCCCAAACAACATTTTATCAAATCTTAAATTTGCCGTAAAAAGCCTAATCCAATTATATAGCGGGCCATCATATCGAATATAAGCGACATAATCATCGATATTTCCAAAAAAAAAATATTCATACAAAAAATTAAAATTTTTTATTTAAATACCAAAAGGGGTATTACCAAAAAAAAGTTTTAATTCAATGTCTTTTAAAAAAGCATAATGCAAAATCCCCAAATTTGAATATTTTTATATAATATTTTTAAGAACTCTCATAAATAAAACTTACCAAATTAAATGTGAAAACAATTCACAATTAAGATTCAAAGTTATTCAATTTTTATAAATCCCAAACCATAACGCATAACTTTACTAACTTTGAATAATACAATAATATATTAATGAATTCCCCAAAAAAACATTACCAAAAAATGTAATAAATTCACAATTTAAGCAGTTCAAATTTTTAATTTCAATTTTTATAAATGCCAAGCATAACCAAAAACATTACTATTTTGAATATTCTACATGTTTTTAAAATGAACTCCCCAATTAAATCATTAACAAATTAATTTAAATCAACCCAAGTTAAGTAGTTCCAAATTTAAATTCTTTCTAGAAACGAAGAATAATACTGAACTTTCTAATTTATAAAAAAAAATGGCCGAAAGAGAATTTTGAATAATTAAAATTTTACTTTACCCAAAGTGATTTCTCCTTACTTTTTTAAATAATCCTTGAAGCCCCTCGTCTTACTACTTCCAGGTCAAGTCCAAAGTGCATCTTTTTTCAGGGACTTTTTTATCGATCACAAACTCTTTGAACAGTGAGGGGGGATCAAAAGTTTAACACAGGGGGGGGGGGATGCGTACAACGATAACGCTATTTTTTTTCTCAAAAAACGACTGGGGGGTACTCCCCTTCTAAAAGGGATCCTTCTCTTCTCATGGTCTTTGGGTTGGCATTGGCAGGCCGTTCTAGCGGGCGAAGTTTGATTCTCCGCTCGGAGCTGGCATTTTTCGGGGGCTGAAAATGGGGCCAACTGTTTTATTGTTCTTCATAGCCACGTGATTTTGGGTAAGTGTATTTGTTGATGACTTGCCCATTTTTATTTGTTTGTACTAAATTGCTACAGTTTTTATTGAACATGCCTTTTTTCCAATTTTAACTTACGAAATATTTTAAAGTAACTTCTTTTCAATATTACCTAAAATTTTTTTTTCAGAGGGATTTAAAGATACATTGGGATTTTTTCCAAAGCTTTGCAGATAATACACCACTTTTACCTTTAAATGCACACCACCTTTGCAAATATGTTAATTTTGTGCTAATATTGACTGCATAAAATTAAATTTTTTTCTTCATTTTAAAATTAAATATTAATACATTTTTTTACACATTAATAATTTTGAATAAACTTCCCTTATTTTTTTTTAAATTTTATAAAATATATTTACTGCCCCTCCCATTTTAAATTTAGTATTCACAAAAAAAAAGGTACTTTCCATATTTTGACCTTTTTTTTAGTTTTTCATTTTAAATTTTAATTTTTACTACTGCAATACATTTTTTTATATTCTTTTATTGGGTTTTAACTGCAGGGGTGTGTAACGGAGACTTTTACGCTTTCCCATCAGAACCCCAAACTTACCGGGACCGTTTTAATAGTGTTTAATTAAATTTTTCACTAATTTTATTTAATAGTAATTAATATGCAATATTTTCTGGCATACTTTACTATTATCATTACACATAGCAAAAATTCCGAAAAATAAATACAAAACCTTAGATCACAAAAATCTTTATAATGGCAAATATATTCACAAACATTGACAGAATTACCGAAAAGTCTTCTTAGGTCTCTAATTTTTTCAAGAGACAAAGTATTTTCTCTTTCTTCACTTTTCTGTTGCAATAGTGTAAAAATTTAAAATTTCATCTTCATATGCCTCCTTTTTTCCGATTGGGGGATACACAACCCCACATACATATTATTTGTAGGGTTTAAATTTAATTGTCAGATTTTTTAATTTAAATAATCGCTCCTTATTCCGAAAAGGGGGTCTTGTTGGTCTTGAATAAGGAGAAAAAAATTCCATCCCGTTTGGGGGTTTTTCAGACGCTATAAAACTCATAAAGTTAACGAAGCTTATGAAAAAGTGGGGAAAATTTTTTTTTTCCACTGCAATTTCCAAAGGCTAACCCAAACGACGCGTTCTTTAAAAATTCTCTTTGATTTGAATGTTGTGCCGAAAGAGGTTTTCTAGGGATTTGGGTCTTTGGGGATCATTAAATTATCAAACAAATCATTAATTTTTTGAACAAAATTGGCATTGCTATAATTTTTAAATTTTTTTTTTCATCGTTTGTGGAAAAAATGTGTCTTTAATGCGAATAAACGGAGTGGGTAAATATTTGAGCAGTCAATTTAACGTTCATTTTGCAAAAGGCCCAGAGAACATGTTTTCACTATTTTGGGGCGCCCTACTTTCTTTTATAAGCTTTTGGACCTGGGGGTCTAGGGGTAAGGGTCAACTTTAAACTGGGGGCCGGGGGTTTAATCCTCGGGCCCGGCACAAATTTTATATATTACCAAACCCTTCCTTTACCTCTGACAAGCCCATCTTGGAAAGGGGGGAAATGCCGGGGCCTTTCCACCGTTTGGGATTAAACTTAAACTGTGGGGCCTTTTTTTAAAACTCACAATCACCCTACCTTTTTCACATTACGTAATTGCGTTTTAACCCAAACGGGTAGAAAACCCGCGGTCCCTAATAATAATAATTAATAATAAAATAATAAGATAAGTTGTCATTTATTGCCAAATTTTTCCTATACCCCCCCATTTATTTTTTCCCCTCTTAATCAAAAATCTGTATTAAAAAGATTATTTCTTATACTTTTCAAAAATAGGGTACTCAAAAATTAAAAAAAATTTTTGTTTTTTAAAGCAAAAAAAACTTTTCCAAACCCCCGCCCAGTTTTTCGAATACTTTTTGAGTTGAGACATTACTGGGTTCACAATACGTGTAGCTCTACTTATTAAAACCAAATCAAGAAGAATCAACTAAACTGTTCCCTCCGATTAGCCATAATATAGAAAGTATGCAAAATTGAATGTTCCAGAGTAAAGTATACCCCATACCATAAAGACCAAAGCTGCGAATGCAAGAGAACTTACACCTACCTAACGCCAAAACATGTCAGCCTTCTTTCCGAGGTCATTGTGAATTATATTTTTTTGACCACCTTTTTGATTATCATTCATCAAATAATAAAACACATTACTTGCCTCGTTCCTGACAGGCAATTTCACTTTGTTTAGTTATTCTTAAACTTCCCTCTGAAAATTCCCTGCCCAAGTTAATCAAACAAACTCACCTTCGTACAGTTTTTTTCTCACTAGTAAAGGTAAACCCTTGATTACAGCCTAGATGTGTACAAAGAAGGAGTGTAAAATGCCTAAACAAATAATCTTCATCTTTTCTCCATAGTATGCGTCTATTTGTTGGTTGAAGCGCATTCGTTAAATTAATTGTAATACCCACGACACATGTTCGCTTATCAATAATGGATTTTTTTTGTGACGAAAATGTAAATTAACTTGTGCTCTTTTCCAATCCAAGAAGTAAATGAATGTTGCGTAATTACCTCCTAAATTTATTTATCTTGGAGTTTTGTAATCCTGCTTTAATTTTTACAACTTCTGACCCAGAGGAAACATACATTTTTTGGGAAAAAGGCCCTGTTTTTATTTTTTGGGGGACTATATGGTTTTTCTCGCTCAGAGCTTCTAACACAAATATTATCTGGTGTTAATTCTCTTAGGGTAGGAGAGCTAATTTCTCAGGAGTTGGGTGATAATTCACAGTATTAATGAGTTCTAATACGTTTTTTTTTTCCGGGAAGAACCACTAATATTTCCATTCGTTTTCATAACATAAGGGTGGTTGCAAAAAATAAATTCAAATACTTTTTTAATTCATTGTTTAAATTGATCAACCGAAAAGGGAATTTAAGGCACACAACTCTTTTGCAAGTGTTTATATCGTTAGTTTTCAGAGAGAGCCTCATAGTTTCCCCAGAGTGTAGCACCCAATCTAGACATCTATAAACAAGATGGATAATCAATTGATTAGCCCTAATAACTTTGTGAACTACCCCCAACATTACCCACACAAATAACGCACAGAATAAGCACAAAATGTGTTACAATTTTTATTTCGAAATAACATGATCAGCCAATGAGGTTAAGCACATAAAAGTAAAGCAACAAGCGAGGATATAAGCCAGGGACACAGAGGTTCCGCAAAGTCCAGACATGGGCACTAATTATATTACTTGTTTAAAGGCCCACACACATCAGGTCATTAGTGGGCCTAAAATATAATTTAAAAACCATAATAAAATCCCCAGAGGGGAAGAGAGAAAACTTTCACCATCCTGAACACTCCATAGAATGCTCAAAATGTGACCTATTGGTAATAAATTAAGTGATAACACTGCTAAAAAAAAAACCACAAGTGTGTAACACCTACCAAGAAAAAGACGAAAACAAACATATTTAATATATAACAGCTGTTAATAAACAAACATGTTAAAAATGATAAAGACACTAAAAAAGACAAACAACATGTTTATATTGTAAAATAAAACTGTTTAAAAAAGAGCTCAATGTAGATAAAAAACCAAAAGAGCCCTTTTATAAAAGTACTCAAATGGCATTACAAAATCCGCCTGGTCGAAAAAACCGGAGTAACACAAATAACCCTTCCGCACTATCAGCGTAAAATAAAAAAACGGAAAGTCACCTTAAAATCAAAGCAACGATAGGGCTAATTAGCACAATGCCACCAAAATTGATGTACACTAAGGGGAGTATCAAAAACCCTCACACACGAGTGGCATCCCCTCTTTATAAAAAGAAACGTATGGGCCAAATGAAAGTAAATGCCCCACCGGAGAGTCTCGTCACGATGACCTCCTCTTCTTCTAGACTTTTCGTATAGAAGAGGTCCAGCCGGGCACACAAATAAAAGACCGTCCCCCTGATGGACCCGGCAGCTTGTTCTGACAGTCCCCATACCCCTGAGCGTGCCAGCTAAGACTCCACGCCGGAAACATAACCCATTAGATCGAAAAAAACAAAACACCAGACTTCGCCTCCCGGAGGCAGCGTGCTGCCTCCATTGCTGCCTGGTCCCCAGTTTCATTCCCTGGAAGGACCACCTGATCCAGGAATCCAGCAAAAGCGACCGGGATTATTAAACAATCATTTTAAAAAATTTGCTCATGTATTCATCTGCAACCAGATTCCAGGATAGAGAAGTGGTACAATGCCAACAAGCAACGTCTCATGTAAAAAAAAATAAATATAAATTAAAAAAATCCGTGCAATAGGAACAGAACGTGACCAACTTCGGTAAATCAAAACACAAAAGATTTAAAATGGCATATAATTCACGTAAAAAAACACTGGTTTTTTTTCTTAGGTAAAACCTAATTAAAAATTGGATCCTTCCACAACAAAAGCACATGCTCCACTGAATCCCCAGACTTTTTAAGCCTCATTTGATGCCCTTCGAAAATACCCGTGAAAGCGAGTGAAAGGAGCTCATTAAAGGTCCTCTCAGAATACAAAATGTTTTATTGGGTGGTCGCTTTAGAAACTTGGCGAAGATCCCAAAAGGCAGGATAGCGTATCTTCAGAAAACACGACCAGAGGGATGTGGGATAAGCCTTTGAAAAACCTATCCCACACGGCCGAAAACCGATGAGCCATCCTGATCCCAACCGCCTGCACTACCCCATTTTTGGTTTTCATACAAGACACCGGTAGGGATGAACCACAGGACGATAGGCAACATGCAGCGCCATGCAATGAAGTTTCGACACTAAGATCTTGAAGATAGGAACCGCCGTAAATAAGCGCTCATCGGCTCCGCACGAGAAGCCTGACGACGTACAGGTACAAAGGCACCAGTAGCCATCCGAAAATCCACATGGTGGACTACTAATCCTACATTCTTTAACCCGAGTCCCCTAGCTACCATAAACAAAAGCTACCCGTAAATCAGTTTTTTTATAAAATCCTACAGCCCTAACAGCTCATCAGGTTCCCTATCACAACCCCAAGACCGCCCCGCTAACCCACTTTTTGAGACTAATATGCCAATGCTCATTTGATACACCTCGGCTTTCAGTCTTTGATGTGATCCAAGTTATTGTTAAAATCGAATGTAAGCCCCCAGACCTTACGCTCGGAAAGTCCCTGTAAAACAACTTTTTCATGAAAATATTTGCTGGCTGTATTCCCAGCTTATCATGGAAGGACGACCGTCGTTTTGGGCGACAGAAACGGAAACCAGTTACCATGCCCACTACCAAAGACTTCGCTTAACACTCAGTTGTACTTCTTTCAGCCCTGTGGAGACGTGATTGTCTGCAATAATTCGTAGTCCCCATCCACAAAGAGGCAAAACGAACAATGAGCGCACGTTTAGTCCACAATAACTATTTGACGCGATAGCACGAACACGTTACAGCTTCAAATACTACCCTGAAGAGCCATACTCTCCCATTTCTTAAATAAAAATCACGCGCTATAAAGTGTTAATTAACCTTACCTCAAAGTGACCATGCCCGACTGAAAACTTAATAAAAAAGAAGGAGGTTGTCCTCGAAACCCCCATTAAAAAAGTGATTTCAAATGCCGTACCGCAGTGGTGTCTTTACCTTTCCTCCAGACGAAGAAACAGCCAAGAGTGCTGTTTATGAGGAACTCGTAACGAATCTCTTGCCTCAAGGCGAACAAGGGGAATCACCGTGGATCGTTACGGCGAAAGCCACATTGCGCAATATTGGATAGTAGATGCGGGATACAGAATTATCCATTATAAATCTTATTTATTGATCATTTTCTCTAAGATTTTGCATACACAACTAGTTAAGCTATTCGGTCTATAACTAGCTTGTCTCCTAAATTTACCTTGCCACTTTGTATATATTGGGGTAAAAACAAAACAAGTAAAGCGTTGCTTGCCTCCACAGAGGTGGAATTGACGAGATTCCCAAACACAATTGTTAGAGGTCTATGAGTAACCGCCCGGCCACAAGGGACAGTTTCGGCGCAGCAAACATTTCCCGTTAAGGATACTCCCCAGGAAGTTGAATTGCCCTCCTGGGACAGGGCATAGGTAATTCCTACCTTTAATAAAGGGATTATAATCCTCCCCCCGACTTCGTGGTCCAAATCTGAATATAGGCGCCCGCATGCTGACGGCTCGTTATAGTAAAGCTCGCCCAGTGCTAGAAATTAGCGCGAACATTCGACCCAAATACATTGGCACCAGCCATAGGAAACCAATGAACCGATAGACAAGTGCGGGTATAATAGAAATGTATATTTTTTGCGACACTACTAACGAATGTATCCCAAAACCTTGGTTGTGGATGGGAAATAGAAGGTAGAAATAAACTGTCCTCCAAACTCTCCTCTGCTTTCTCGAATAATACGGCACTCATACACTAAATCACCGGAAATGACCAGCCAGATTCTCCGAAGTTAGACTCGATTAAAGATACGCAGCGTCTCGAGACGGTTTAGAAATAGCAAGCGGCACCTCCACGTTCCACCTAGGAACAGACGTTGGGCGCGGGTTTTGGCGAAGATTTTAGGAGGGAATCCCTCGCCACCTGTGATTCCCGTTCGAAGTGACTATTCCCCTTTAAACAACGACGTCGGGGAAATGGGGTGTTCGTCAATACGGCGAGCTCGCGGAATTTTACCCAGTTGTTAGCAACTATAAGAACCCATTGGGGGTAACCGTCCTGGTACTGAGGAATCTGGATTTTGAAAGCAGATTGTATAGTGATCGCTGCCACCAGAGTCCCCCCCGATGAACCTCCAAATTAGTGAGCATCAATCCCGGGACTACATAAGCTAGTATCGTTGCAGAGGATACAACCTTTAAGTGAGAAGTTGTCCCTGGTCCCCCCCCGGTAGTTCATCAACACCAGTTTTTCCTTTCCCGAGACAAGAATATCCCTCTACGCATCCCACCGCGGCGTCCAGTAAAATAAAGACCCCCACACCTTTTAGCTCGTTAAAAACCCCCCAAGATGATAATAGGGTGTAAGTTGTATAAAGAGGAGGCCCCTAGTTGTCCTCTTGAAACACATTTCGACCTGGTGGGAAGGTAATTGCACATACAGTTACCCTCCATAGAAAAGGAAGACCTCGACAGCGATCACTTGAGATCTTGAAACATATTAATATTCCTTATGGATAATATATATTACTATCGATGCGAAATAGAGCCACACCTCCCACTAGCCCCTATCAAAGAAACCTTGTCGTAACGATACACATCGTATCCCACAAAGTCATCGAGGGATTGTCAGTCTGCGAAGTGGGTTCCCTCAAAACACAAGAAAAGGAAGGGATCAGAAGAAATTAGTAGGTTTTGATGTCTCTACCAACGACATAAAAACCCCCCTAACAATTCCATTGAAGTACGACCATAAGATATTATTAAAAATAAATTTTAGTTAGCCCTCGCAATCCAATTACGACTATCCTTTAAGATAAAAAATTTTGTTGAGGCCCCTTTTTAGGCCGCTTAGCCATTTCCCAGGCTCTCCCTGTACCTCTCTCCTACAGGAGAGCTTTCGGCTTTATTTTGGAAACTGGTAGCCGGATTCTGTCGAGGCTTTAAGGACTTCCGACGCTTTTTTAAATAAAAATTTTTTCCGGCACGGTCTCTCGCTGGTCGTTCTCAAGCACCATGGACTTCGCCCTTACGCCTCACCTTTTTTCCGCCTAACTTCGCCCCACCTCTCAGAAGCCAGAGGGTGGTCGAGAACTCAACAACGGCCGCCCTTGATTTAGTACCCCCCGGAAGGCGGGCCCGGGGGGATTCCGAGGCCGGCTCCGGGTTCCACGAGTGCATGGGATTTCACCGGAGGTGGCTCGGGGGATTCCCCATAAGTTGGCTCGGGGTGGTCCCCGGTTTTTTGGGGAATTCCCGAGGAGGTTTCTCCTACTGGTATAGGTATGGGGAAACTACCGTTGTTGGCCGGTTTTGGGCCCTCCTTTAAAATTTAGGGCCCACAGAAGTTGCGCGGATCAACTAAGTGTCCTCAAGAAGAGACCAAAGCAAATTGACCGTGGCTCCTTAGCATGATTAACCGCACGGCAGTTGGTCATTTATGAATTTTGACTACAACTCCGCCATATGAATTTTGAAATAGCGAAGCTTTGCCGTTGATACGTATTCCTGCTGCCTCATATGAGATCTTCCTTCTTCAGATTTGTTATCCCCTGGGACTTTCTTCCTCTAACCTTCCATTTAGACAGGCCCCGAAGACCAGGCCGTAAATGCGGACTTGCAGTTTGACGCAGCCTTTAGGAGACTCGCATGTGGATTTCCATGACCTCCTGTCCCACAATCCGCACAGGTTTCTACCACGGCATCCAGCTTCTATGCCTCAAATTCCCGCACTGAAACAGCGCCGAGGGTTAGGGACATACGCGACCTCCAGCTGACACGTGGTAGCCTTCTCGACCCTCCTTCGAAGGGCTAGAGTCCGCCATATGTTTGAGATAACGAGTTATCCGTACTTCTTTCTTGTCCATTCTTTTTGTGATCTATACGGTTACCATTCGGTGGACCCATGCTGGGGGAAACTCCTCACTAGATCTCCTCAAATGCTACGCAGTCGAGGTCCATAACAAGTGGACCAACACCCGTTAGCAAACATTGAGAACCTGGGGCTCCACATCCCTCCTGTAATATTTGCCGTATACTCATACGGTAGATTTTCGAGATCGCCATAATATTTATAGACTGTGTGGTCGGTCATATCCGGAATCAGAGTTCCATCACGCAGTTCCCTTATAAAAACGTCAGATTATCCTGCTCCCCATTTATCACTCTTTCGAGGATAATGGGGGCTGACACGGGTTCCAAGCAGACTTTCTCAAACTCGAGACATCACCAGAACGAGGGCTTGGCCTCACCACTTCCTGGCTTTTTATCAAACAGGCTGGAACGGCCTTTACCCCATATCCGCCTCTTAAACATTAATACGGAGCCCCTGGAGGGCCACGCGGCATGAGATGCCCAGCGGTTAACTATGGCAGTACGTGCAAGCGCAGTAAGGTCCCTAGCTGTGACAATAAGCTCCATTCATGAGTGGAGGACAACCTGCAAAAGTTACTCGGTTCGTATAACCCAGTTGGACCCATTGCTTCCTACCATATAGCCCTTAACTCTTCCGAAACGAGAGGCTTCCATACGACGCTAGACTATACCACCTTCATATGAGCATCGCGCGAAGAGAGGTCACCGCAGCAAGTGAGCAAAAAAGTGCTAAGTTTAACGTCCGACCCCGCATGAATGCAACCCGTCTTTTCCTACAGTAGGTACCCCGTTTTGTCATCCCTAAGGCCTCTCTACCAAGAATACAACCGGCGCACTTTTCATTAGGACCTTCAAGGCAGTGTTTATCCAATAATAAACAAAGAAGACCCCGTTATAATTGCCATCATCACGGAAAAGGCCAAAGCCCACTGTTGCAGATAACGTGGGGAAAGGCAGGAAAAAGTAAGGAATAGATTAAAGCGAAGGGAAGGATGCGAAAAAAAGGGGAAAATGAAGAAGGAAGAAATGAATGTGAAAGAGAAGATATAGAATAGTTTTTCCACACGAGGGTACTCCTCACAGAACCTCCCCTTTTAGGTCGACCTTTTAACGACAAGCAGGTACTGCGGGACATTCTAAACCCCGTACCCCCAGGTGGATGGCACTAAAAAAATACAAGACAACAGTCGACCCCATATATTCTTAAACTCCCAGAAATGGCGTCATTGGCGAACAAAAATCCTAATAAGAGGAGCAAACACATGCCCCAAAATCAAAATTAATGTGAGTTTTCAAACCAATAACCAACCTAAACAACTCTAGAGGATTAAATAATAATACCTGACATAATATAACGTTCAAAAGTCAGAAGTAATAATGAACCTAAATTTTATTAATACAAACGGACGCCCCTCCCGTGGATTATAGGGTACTGGTGTCCCCACATTAATACCCAAATAAAAATAGACATAATCAAACAAGAGACTTACAATAAACATCCTAACTTTAAAACCAACCAACAAAGTGGTCCGGACAAGATTTGAAACTCTCCGCCGAGACTCGGCCGTCACACATTTAGACTAAACTCGAAAAGAAAACAAGGCAGAAAAAATAAATTAATCTCAACTAACACTTATAAATTGGTCCCGGTGGGCAAGAAAATAAAGTAACGTAACGTATTTTCCCAGATTAAGACAACAATTCACTAAACATTCCATGAATGCCAAATTTGAATACAAAAAATATAAATGAGACGAAAAGTTATCCCCAATTAACCTTGCCTTATGGGCAAGGATCAAAATATACATGATCATAGCAATATTATATAATCACAGCCTATATAAAAAATATAATAAGTCCCGAACAATTTTGAATTTTGAAAATAATTTTTAAAGCCAAAGTGAATTTAGAAAAATAGTGACTAGCCTAGCAGTAAGTTTATCCTATTTACCTTGTAAGCCCAGAGTGTAATGTTAAACTCTACTCTGGGCCGACCATTATATACGCCTACGGTTAATGTGTTCCTCAGTTGCGCCGTGATAAAGGGGGGTTTTCCAGAACACTCTCGAACCAACGACATCGCCACAACACAAATACATTCCCGAAAAAAGTGTTTTAAAATGCGCCTGCCACTCGCACTCAGCGGACGTTCGCGTGTCTGTTTGTTTCCCCTTGAAAATGGGGGGGGGGGGGTGGGGGGGGGGGTGGGTGGCTCTTCCCAAACAGGCCACAGCGAGCCTTAACCGCTCAGTAATTGGATGTTTTTAGTGAGTGCATCTCGGGTTTTTATTGTAAACGAGTCGGAACGAGTCAACTGGGCTGTCTAATTGGAGTGATATAACTTCGTCTATGTCCCATGTTTATCAAGGTTTACAAGCTCATATTCTTTAATATACAACTGAAGTGTTGGTTCAAGTTGATATACATTACGCCTGGACTTTTTTTTGTTATCATAAACTGGATGTATTTTTTTTAATCATTGTTGTTAAATATATATATATATGATGGAACGGCTGGTTTTAACATTAACAAGAGTGCCGCATTATGCGGTTGAGTGACTGTTCCCCATTTGGTCACAATAGCACTTGGAACGCTTTCAAGTTTTAATTGTGACTAGAAAAATCGGCATTCTGGTACGTGCATCAAAAGAAAAACGATAATTTTTTCTATAAGGTATGAAAATATGTTCCAATAGAATTTTACCACAATACTCAGTAATTTATATTGTTGTATGGTAAAGTATTTTTTTTTTGCAACACCCACTAAGTCTCCTGTAGTTTAAATTTGTTAGCCCACAGAAACTAATGAATTCATTTTAATGCTCACTTTGTAGGTTTTGTAACACAAGTTTTTCTATTACAACCAACCCTGTTTTTCTGTACAAACCCCGCCCCGCTTGTTTTGTTTAGATCTTTCGAATGCTATAATAGTGTGCCCCAATAAATTTTACCATAACAATTTTTATTATAAGCAACATTTAAGACTACTTTCCCAAAGTATTATAGATAATGTATTTTTTTGCACTCCCATTGGCCTTAGCTACTAATGATTATGAAATAAAAAATAAAAATATAGAATGTATAAATTTTAGATGAGCGGAACTACAAAAATCTGATCGGGTAGACACGAATTGTTGATCGTGTTGGAAAAAGCAACTCGCTATGGTAGAGAGTAACATACCATCAACAATCTGCAAAAGTTACAAACATCTGCAAATGTGATGGCCCCTTAAAATGATACATTCACAAGAAAAAAATAAACGTAAGCTGAGTGAAAACCACAATAATATTTATATCAATATTATAAATCATCTATAGTCGACTAATCCCTCATCATTTTGGATTATTTTTTTTTACTGGATGAGAAAATTGAATTTCTAATACAAAAAAAAATCTAAGTCAACTAAGAATAATGACGGTAAAATGATTAACCATGAATTAAGTATGTTAATTTTAATTTTTATATAGTTTTATAAGAATATTAAATATTCCTAAATGTGCAACGGGGGGTGCACACGGTTTTGGGTTAATACAATTTGGAAACAAGGAGAAGGTTGGAGTAATGCAATTTAATGAGAATGAATATACAGAACAAAGACAATAACATATTGCGCGCGCACTGAATTTCAACAAGTTACTCTTGTCATTCTATAACTTACAATGATAAGTGGCAGCGTTATTGCCTAAGCCTAGACCAACTGGGGTCTGATGCGTCCCGAAAACAACCAGACCTAACCAAGCCACGTAATAAACAATACTAATAAACTATCAGCTGGCCGCGTGCCCAAGATTAGTTTTATCGACATCAGGCAAAGGTCCCCTAATTCTCGTTATAATAGAGAGGCCCTGCACAACACTACAAACCTTTTCACAGGGAAAAAAAACAACGAACTGAATAAACAACACATAACGGATTCCCCCTGGAAGGACCGCGTCCCCACTGTTGACACCTGAAGGGTACCAGTACAACCTAGCTAAATATAAGAAAATAATGACTGCCGCAACCGCGCCCAAGGACAAAGGCGCTCTAACGTCCATGAGTACTCTTTGAGAGTTTACAAAATTTTTTGTAATACTAAGAATCCAACCACGGCCCATTCATGGATAAACATGCGACCACATTGGTTAACTCCCCAACTCAAGATATAGCCCAATACTGTAAAACCCAATTAGCGCATGATCTCGGCCCTCCATATACAAAACGATCGCCCTGCCACTAGCAAGCTACCACAATAAGCCACCTATGTCCACATAGGACTGCCGTGAGTAACATCCCAACGTGAGCCGCCATTAAGGCCCAGTCTCTAGGGCGCGAGGAGCGCGCTACAACCGCCAAGTATTAGGAACCTTTACTTTCCCTAATAATAGATCCTTACTCTCACCCTATCCGATATAACTAGTCATACATGATATCTAACCGCGATACCTCATAATAGACACTAATATTCCCTCATCTATAGCTCAAAGATTAATTATTCTCAAACTATCCGCGAGGAAATAACTAAACCTAACAGTGAGTTTTTAAACTTGAGTTTTTACTCGAGAGATCAAGTCCCTGAAATTAGTTGGCCCATGCGACGCTCCTCTGTCCAAGGACCCATTTTCCCTGGACCGCAGGTCCGATGTAATTATATTAGATTACGTAGACCAGGAATTGAAACGCTGCCTGTTTAGCTGTGGAGTGATTCCCAATCGTCTCCTCCGACGTGTCTGCCATTCGTCAAGAAGTACAGCAGCAATATATTAGTTTGGCAACCCACGTTTATGAATTGGTGCTAGAATGAAGGGGACTTTACCCCTGACTTCTAGAAGGCCCCCTAAGGGGGATCTTCCCCGAGCTTCTAATGGTCAGCACCGGTCAGTCCACCATGAAGCAGTCAGTCCCGGGTTAAAGCGTGTCGAAAGCGAGCTCACCTCTCCTCCGCTTTTCTTTCTGGTTTGTGTAAATAGTCTGGGCACCGAACTCTGAGGTTGACTCCCGCAATAGTAAATTCAACAGAGACATAAAAAATACAAAAAAAAAAAAATAAAAAAAATAAATTATTTATGGGCCCGAGGCCATTTAAATCATTGTTTTGTTTATTACTTTTGATAATAATCAGGCACGAACAGAATATACTTTTTCCTTTTTTCATTCCCTACTTTAGAACGGGCTTATAACAGTTTAGCCCGTTACAAATTCAAATTTGCATTTTCTCGCGAATTAACTAACGAAACTTGTACTGACTGTGTCCGTTGTTTCCAGGAGCAAAGGAACCTAGGCCTGAGCCTCAAGTTGGACTGGAAGCCTCTGCCTGATATAGAAATAGACAGTTTTTCCACTCCAATCAGGAACTGTTCTTTGTACTTTTTTTACATTGAAAACTTTGGCTCGGAGATATTTATTTGGACTCACGCACCACGAAATTTGCGAATGTATGCTTACCTAATTGTTGGAAGCAATACAATGTTACATGCCAAAAACCGGGTGTGCAATAAAAACAGCTGGTTCAGACTGTCGCTCTCATCCCATTTTTATAAAGCGTCAATTCGTCCATTATCAATTATTATTATAAGCAACACCCGTCTTACTACTCTTCGGTTTTCGTCACTATCGAGTCGAAACTCCGAGCTACTAGTATAGGCAGCAATACCAAGCTTTCAACTGGGCCAATGTTCCAAGTTTTTTGATAAACTTCTGAAGTTTATAATAGGTATTCATTCAACTGCAAAGCAAATGATGTTTGGAACAGGGACAATCAGAGTCCGACTACTTTTTAAAATCCCTCCAAAAATTATTGCAAGAAAAGTATAAAAACAATATGGACAGTGCTTCAGCTAAAGAAGACAACTTTGTTACTTTAAAATCCCCCCCCCCGTTTGCTGAGTCAATCTGCTGAAAAATATGCTATTCCGCCAAAGTTTCATATTTCCCAGAAAATATTTGGATACCACTTCATCAAAGATTCCAAACGAGTTTTGCCCCATAGTAGCTGGAAATAAATCTGTAGACAAAAGAAACTGAATTTTTTTCTGAAAAACCATTTTGTTGAATGTTTTTTTGTCCGCCTCTCAAATGCCTTCCCCCCCTTCGCCTAGACAACCATCAGTCCGGCTTTAGCGCCAAAATTCCCGTGATTTTGCGAAAAATAAATGGTTTAAGCGTTTTCCTTTCCCCTCATGCTACTCCAACGCCTCCAGCCCACTATATCGAAGTGTTGCTTTCAGGCACGTAAAAGACAAATAAACAAGCAAGGGAATCTTGGAATTAGAAATAATAAGACCCCGATGTAACCGTTAGGGGCTATACATATCCCACATTCATCCGTTTTAAAAGTGTCATTTCCCGATTGGCCCCAACACTAACAATAGCAACATGGATTCCAGAAATTGGAATATTCTTTTAATAGGGAAGTATTGCAGATGCAGAATTCTCCCCCCCTCCATGTGAACGGAACAAGCCAAATCCAAGCCACAATCAGATCCACGCAAAGAGGTAATCTCCTGAAGATCAATTAGTTCTGGACAAACCAGTCCACGCCAATTTTTTTGGTTTCAACTAGAACAATGAATTTTTCTATCAATCCCGTAGAGTTCTGATCCACCCCAGTACAATAAATAATATCTCCCCAAAATATGCCAAGTTTCCCCCCCGCGCGAGGACTAGATCGCCCCTTCCCCAATCACTCCTAGAAAAACTAAGGTGAAGAAAAGTGCCATTTCGAAAGATACTCCAGAGAAAACCACTTGAGGAAAAATAATCCGATGGTGTTTTATAAAAAAGGGCGTTAACAACAATATTTTGACATTTAAGTTAGAATACATCATTTTTTCCTTCAGAAAAAAATCCTCGGCGCGTCCATCGTTAAAAAGGGTGGTGTCATTTTCAGTTAAGTATTTAAATAATGCTATATAGCGGGGCCGTTTTACAGGGTAGTATTTGAGGAGCTCCTGAAGTAAGGAAGACGGTTATTCCTCCACACAACACCAATTCTAGCTGCTTATATAGTTGTCGACTTTATTCCGATTATCGGCATTTCCTCCTTGAATTGGTGTAACTAAAAAAAACAAGTTTATTTTGCTTTAACATTTATAGAAAGCAGTTTCCTGGATCTAGCCATTATAAATATTTGGAAAACTCTTTTAGAAAGAAAAACAAAAACAGAAGCTCTCATTGTGTAATTTGATTTGTATTGTGGTGTTTTGTGTCCAGTGAGTTATTGTTTATAATAGCAATTAAAAATTACCTAACAATGAAAATATGAAAAATTGTCCAAGAATTGATTGTGACAATTAGAAGATCAAAAAATATCAATACTGTCCAGTGTGGGTGGAAGGGCGGTTAAATCTTGACGAACAGTTCTAAACACCTGAGTGCTTTACAACAACAATGAAGCAAATTTATATTGTAATTCAGTGCACCTTTATAAAAAGATAGGTATGCTTATAGAAAACCTAACATACTTAATGAACCAATTTGATCTCGTATAAAAAAAGGGTTAATCTATTTTTAAGAGATGCTAGGCCACCGAGAGAAAATAAAACCTACAAAGTGATTCTAATTTATCCAAGTGTTTTGCTCCTCCATAATTCGTGTAGAATTGTTATTTATGCAATTATTCATACGCAAAATCAAGTTGAAATTATAAAAGCCCTATACGTTTGAAATGGACGAACACACCAACTAATGTAGCCATGACACAGTACAACCACAAACTTCAGGCTCCCCCCTCGGACGTTTTTTTTAAATACCCGCCCGTAACCCCTCTTTTTTGTCCGGAAGAAGCGACTAAAAGGGGAGGCATCGTCAGGCATTTACCTCGTGTGGGACAAAACTATCCTATATCTTTCCCCTTTCGCACATTTGTCTCTTCCTTCACAGTCCCATTTGTTTTATCCAACTCTTCCCCCTTCGCTTATCTACCCTTTAACCTTTTCCTCCTTTCCCCCTACCGTTCACCTGCACAGAGGCCCCTTGGCCTTTTTCCGTTGACGACCATGTGCAAACTAACCGTGTCTATCTCTGGTGTACTAATTTAGGATACCAACGCCCTTGAGCTCCTAAAGAAATGCGCCGGTTGCAAATACCTTAAAGTAGAAGGCCCTTTAGGGATACAAGTAACCGGTACCCACTTTGGAAAAAGATCGGTTTGCGTTCATGAGGGCCCCGACGTAAAATTGGCATACTTTCGCTACACCCACTGCAGCGACGACCCTCTCTCGCGTCGAGCTCTATCGAAGGTTGTCAATGTCTCCTAACCGGCCGTATAGAGCCTCATCGCCTGGACAGTCTAACAGGACCATATGAGGTAAACCAACTTGATTTCATCCTGGTCCTACGAACCAGTTATGTTGTAGTTTTCCCCAATCATGAACAGATGCCGACAAACATTGTCGCCGCTTGCAACGTAACTGCAAACAAATTGCTGCAACTGTCCCTGCCCCGCCCCTCGCGCAGGTCTAATATTTGCAATAAGAGGACCCCATAGCCGGACGGGAATTTAGAATAGTCCCGCAGTAACCCCCGGCTGTCCCGGAAAAAGCGATAAAAAGGAGGCTTTCTGTTGCAGACTACCTCGTGGGAACAAACCTATCCCTAGAGCTATTCCTTCAACTATCAATTTGCCTTCTTCCTTCATTTCCCCCTTTTTTTCACTCTGTCCCCCATCGCTTTATCTATCCTTAACCCTTTTTCTTCCTTTTTTCCCCCACCGTTCCATCCTGCTCAATCCTTGGACCTTAATCCGTTTGACGACCTTGGGCAACTACCGGCTCTTCTCAGTTTTAATTATGGATACCACTGCCTTTGAGCTCCCGAAATGAAAGGCGGCCGGTTGTAATATCTTGTTAGAAGCCTTAGGGATGACAACCGGGTAACCCCTTACCTTGAAAAAGACCGTTTTGCCGTTCATGAAGGGTCCCGGACGTAAAATTAGCACTTTTCCTGCATACACTTTGCAGCGGGACCTCGCTTCCCGCGTTGCTCCTTATGAAGTTTGGGCAAGTCTAGCGCGTCTATGGACCTCTCGTCGTAAGAGTAAACAGGGCCCTAATGTTGTAGAAACCATCAATCAACCTGGCCGTACATCCGAGTCTACTTATGCAGGTTTCCTCCAACCATGGATTGAGTCCACTGCACAAGGACGCCTAAATGGTCCGCTTGCACCGTACGCCAAGTTCTGGCTGCATCCTATAACTGCTCCGGCCCCTCACAGGGCCGTATTAGAATGATAAAGGCGAAACGGGTAATGGCCTCCACCCTGTTCTGAATAAAAACCAGGAATGGTGAGGCCCCAGCCCCCGCTTCCTGGGATGTTCCCTCGATAAGATGAAAATCCCCCAACTGAAACCGTGTTCCAGCCCCCATTATAACTCGAAAGAGTTATAAAATGAGCCAAATACTGACTTTTTTTAATAAGGAAAACTGCGTGGATGGCACCAATTAATGATACAGACTAGACTGACACAAACAATCCTCGAAAAAAATAATAAAGGTTATGGCGATCTCCGAAATACCGTTGAGCCAATACGCATAATATACAGGTGAAGTGGGAGCCCCCACAGTGATTTCCTCAAATGTTTTTGCAAGGGAGTGGTCAAGCTTGTTATGACCGATCGACTGCGTGAAGCATTGAATATCTGTGAGAGCTTTCCTCCCCTCTGCATTGTCACCAAGGTCTACCGAACATTACCAAAAAGAACGAGAAGATGAAAAAGACGGATTACAATACATACCCCTCACCTATGCGACTCCCCATCTCCATCCGCCCAAAGGAGGTTCGAGCGGCCTTTCCATGCGCTCCATATCAGGCCAGACTTTCCCTATCCTCGCGCTGCGTTTCTGTGCCAGAAGTTTGGAAAACGAAGCTGAGATCGTGAAGCCAACCTGTTGCAGATTGCGGACAGAGCTCACGAGTACACCGTGGAGTCCCTCCTAATTGTCGCGATCAACTCCAAGGGCCCACCCGCATCCCTGCTTGTCCTCGACCTTACCGAAATGAAGGGTGGAGAAAAAAGTCCTGGAGATCCATTGAAAAAACATCCCTTATGCCCAGGCCCGCAAGAATATTAGCCATCAAGCTCCTAGATCAAGACTTCTTTAAAGTCAGAATTTAAGCCAAGAAACATAAATGCCCCAACTCCATTGCGCATATATTGCCCCAATACCACTACACGACCATGTGCCAACTCGGCCTCTAACTCGAGAACACTCAAAGACAACCATCACCGATCCTATGTGGAGCCAAAAATACTACAAAGGGGGCATACCCACTAGTCGAAATCCCGCCTCCACCCCTATACCCCCGAGAGGCTCCTCGGTAACACCCCCGAGCCTCCTAGAACCCCTCCGAGTCCTTCCTCGAGGAACCCCCGCCGAGCCCCAATTCGAGAAATCCCCCGATCCCTCCTAGGTTTCCTAAAACCATCCGACCGTTGTCGGACCGCTCAAAACCCGCCCATCAGAACTCCAGGAGGTCGGCAGGATGGTTGTACTGCGAGTCCCAAAGGCGATGCCCACTGGTTGCCTTGGAAAGACCACGAGGTAACCGCCGGATATAATAACCCGAAAGAAAAGCGTCGAACTTTAAACAAAGCTCGCGTTAAGGACCCCCCCGTCCCATCTCCTACAGAAAACCAAAGCCTCTTCCTGAAGCGAGCTCCAAGATAGATTGAAAAGCAAAGGGACCTAAAAACTCCTCAATAAATTTTTATATTTAAAAGGAATAGTGTTTATGATTGGTGAGAATAGTAATTAATTTATATATTAATAAATAAATTCGCTACTTACAAGTTTAAATTGGTTAGGCGTTCCTATGCTCTAGAAGGAATTAAACCTACTAATGTTATTCCCTCAGCCCTGCCCATCTTGTGTTTCAAGAAACCCCACTTTCCCGCCCAACTGACGAACCAAAGCTTCGTGGGTTAACGATGTTATCTTACCACAACCACTCTTTGATCGGGCCTAGCGAGGTAGTAGCTATGATTTGCACGTAAGCATACATATATCCTAATTTTTAAAATTGCCTCAGGATCCTCCAAGTGATTGCTGTCAGAGCCTCCCTTCCGAGGTGGAGGTAACCCGTAAGGCATTGGATTTACCTCCCCCAAGTGAAACCGTGTTCCTAGAGACTTCTAGAGCCCCACTTTATACAACTTCCCGCCCCCTATATCCCTTGGGGGAACTTTAACGCGCATAACCTGTGTTGGGGTGGCTTAATTTTGACGGTACGCCCCGCGGGAAGGAATGTAAATTCTTGTACTCGGGAAACCGTTTTAATGAACACCGGACCCAGACCACCACTTCTCTCACCTTAAAGAGTGTAATAGCCTCTGCCATCACCTACTCGAGAAGCCCCGATTTGCTGGCCACTTCGTGGCGAGTTTCACTCGGACCTATGTGGCAGCGGATCACTTTTCCAATTCTGCTTATTCAAAAATCCAAGAGCCTCCCATACAGCCACTTTTTACCCCGATGTGCTTAAACGGGCTAACTGGAATATTTTCCGCGAGCTCGCCTTATCGACGAACCCCATTCACCTCTCCGACCCGACGTTTAAGGCAGGGCAATTTACTTCGACGTCAAATAACCGGCGGCAGGGCATCCACCCTAAAATCCTCGCCAAAACCCCGCCCACAGTCCGGTCCCTGTGAACGAGAGTGGCCGCTGCGATTTTCTAAACCGTCCGAAGACCCTCGTTTCTTTTAATCGACGTCCCTACTTCGGAGAATCGGGAGTCATTCGATTCTACCTAGAGCCCTCGCCGGTTATATATTCGAGAAACAGAAGAAGTCTTGAACAGTTTAATTTCGATCCCTTAACTATTTTCCACTCCCACAACCAAGGTTTGGGAAATCACATTCGTAAAGTAACCTTTAGCAAAAAATACCATTTATAATATACCCGCATCATGCACAGTCCTAACGTGTGTCACTTGTCTCCGCCCTATGATTTAAGCCAATGTAGTTGGGCTCGATTGCGCCCGCTTTTTTCTAGCATACTGCTAGCGAGCTACTACTAACCCAGTTGTCCTGGTGGATAAAAAAAACTTAAGCGCAGCATCAACCGCCCTTACTAAGGGAGATTTTGCCAAAGTCGGGGAGATTATAACTCCCCCTTTGCTAAAGAGGAAACTTACCTTGCCCTGTGCCCCCCAGGCGGCCAAATACAAATTCCGGCCCTGATGATATCCATTACGAAATAGTTCCCTACTGCCCCCGCAGCGACGGCGTTTCCTCTGAACCTCTACAATTGTGGGGAAATCTCGTCAATTGTCCCCCAACACTGTGGGAGAAAAAAGCAACCGTTACCCAATATAAAAAGTGCAAAATAAATAGACCCAAAACTTTTTATAACCGATAGCCTTAACTAGGGGGAAATAAAAAATATAAGAAAAAAAAACAATAAAAGTTTTTATAGGGTATTTAAACCCCAATCTACATCCAAATCATTGTGCCTTCGCCGTACCCGACCACGTATCCCTTGTTCGCCTGGGGACAGCAGCCGTGACCTTCCCCCCATAAACAGCACCTCTTGCTTTTTTTTTGGTTTTGGGAAAAGGGCCCTTTACACCCCCACCTCGACGGCTTTTTAAAAACCCTTTTTTTTTTTGGGGGTTCCCGGGGACCTCCCTATTGGGATATCAAATTTTTAGGGTCAATAACATTTCCCCGGTAAGTTAAACAACACCTATCCATGATTTATTCAAGAAAGGGTTTCCTGGGGTATAATTTTAACACAACGTTTTTTTCCTATCGCGATAAATACACGTGACAACGGGCACGTACCTGCCCGTAAAACCCTTTTTTGTGAATAAACACCAAAATTTTATGCATTCATCATTCTCCACGGTTTGAAGACAGATACACCGCGGTAAACAATTAGGGTTTTTGGGCATTTTCAAAAAGGCTTTTTTTTCTCCGGCCAAACACTGTCGTCCATTTCCCCCAAAATTTTAACGTGGAATACACACCCCCAATATTTAAGGGAACACAATGTTTTCCCTGTCCCCCAGACCGAAAGGTTCTGGGACTTTTTTTCAATTTTTAAACTAACTTGACCCCCCACATCAAAACCTAAAGGGGTGATAAAGTTTTAAATTTTTACTTAAAGTGTGAGTGGTCGCTCTTGGGGTCTTTTAAAACCCTTTGAGCTCTCTATAGACCTTGGTAAGATCAAAACTTTTAAACCGGCAGTTGGTATATGGTCCGATGCCCCCTGGCGTTAAAAGCGATGCGCCCCCACAATGCGGGAAATTCGACGGGCTACTGGTGCTTTCGAAACCGGGCCATCGTCAGCATCGGCTGACGCCGGAACCCCCCCTTTCTTCCCGGGGGGGCCTTACTCCGGGCATTTTAAACGTGTAAAATTTTGCATTGCACCCAATATTTTTGGGCTTACCGCTTACTCTTTTTGCTACGACACAATTTGCATAAACTAACACTAAGTTTTTTCCCACTTTTTTTGGGTATTAAATATCCTCCCCCAGCTTCCTTGTAAATTCTGTTTTTCATTTTAAATTTTTTGCTTTCTTTGAGTTTAACCTCATTTTTTTTCCGTAAAAGACCAACAAGGGTACTTTTTACCCCCAACAAAAAACAAAGCCTTCAAAATGTAAATAACTTTAAAACTCACTAAAACCGCAACAAACGCGACAAAGCCAGAGGAAAACCCGAATAGCCACAAACCTACCGGGCGATCATTGTTACGAGTAAAGGAAAGGCATAGAAGGCCCAACTACTTTGCGGGTCCTGCACTGTGCGATGCATGCTAACTTTTAAAACGGCCCGAATATTATTTTTTTTCAATCATTTTGCTCATTTGCCCCTTTTGAAAAATAAAATTTTTTTTTAAACATAATATTTTTTCGTACTTCGGATTTAAAAAAAAATTTTTAAATATTTGGGCCGCAAAAGGGTCCAAGGCCGCATGCGGGCCCGCCAGTTGGGAAACCCGGTCTAGCGAACCCAAACCAAACTGCCCTAAAAAAGTTTTTTATCTCACCAAACCGATAAAGGGGCAACAAAGTTTCCCTATCACCCCCCAAAGCGAAACCCCCACAACTTTAAGTAAATTCAAAAACTTTTTAAAACACCCCGCTTTCCAAAAACTTTGATTGGGGGGATCCAAGGGTTTGTTAAAATCGAATAAAATCCCAAACCTTAAAGGTCTCGCAGACAAGTAAAACCAAAAATTTTTCATTAAAATATTGGGGCTTTTCCCTTTATCCCCCGTATCAAGAAGTGGAAAACAGTCTTCCCTTTCCGCAGAGAAACAAAGCCATTATGAAAAGCCCAAAAACCCTAGATTTTTTACAGCAGTTTTTTATCTTAAATTCAGCCCCTTAACTTAATGAACTCAATAAAATTGTATCATCCCAAAAAAGGAAAGAACAAACAGTAACGCACGTTGGTACAATCCCCCTTTAAACGCGATAGCGAACAACTGCACTTAAGACGCCCGGCACCCCATTTTTTTTTGAAAAAAAATCTCGGAAAAAAGTTTGTTAAAACCTTTAAACCCCAAATGTCCCCTCTGACATAAAATTTTGCTAAAAAAAAGGAGCTCCCCCCCGGAATTCCCCCCAATTTAAAAAATTTTTTTAAGATGCCGTAACGCTGTAGTAAAACGACGCCTCCCAATCAAAAAAAACCAAAAGATGCTGTTTTTTTGAGAAAGGCTCAGAAAAAAGGACCACCAATACGGACGAATGAACAACCGTTTTTCGGTACGCAAAACCACATATATTGAAAAGCAAATGCGGATCTAAAAACCATAAAATCTTTATTTTTTTCATTTTTTCTAATATTTGCATACACACTATGAACTACGGCCCATTCCCATTGGCCCTAATTTTTCCTTTCCACTTTTATATATTGGATAACGATTGCTTTGGGCCCCCAAAGTTTTGGGATTGACACAAACCCAAACACAATTGGAAGGGCTAAGAAAACGCCCCTCCAGCAGAAGTTGGCGCAACTTTCATAAAAGGATACATCCGCCCCAAATTTATTGCCCGCCCCGGACAGCCCTAAGTAAGTTCCCCTTTTGTAAAGGATTAAATCCTCCCCCCAACTTGGCCATAATCAAAAAGAAAGCGGGCGATCTCCGCTTGCACGCGAACTCGTTAAGTAGCCGCAGTGCTAAAATAGAGGCAACATCGGGGCCAACAATTTCACCACCCGGGGGGGGAGACAAGCGAACCTTTAATTTTTGCAGAACATTATAAATTTTGCACTATTTAAATTTTTACAATACGGCCCCAAAACCCTTAAAATTGTGGAGAAAAAAATTTTTAGGTTTGAAATAAACGTCCCCAAAACCTTTTCTCTTTCTCAAATAAAAAGCGGCTCAGGGGGCGTAATTCCGAAATGACTCCAGATTCTTTTTTATGGGCGCGAGGAATAGACAAAGGAAACCCTTTCACGGTCAAAATTTAGAAAAGGAAAACATTTCCGGTTCCCCCCAAACGGGATGTGGCGCTTTTTTAGGAGGAAGGCCCCGCCCCCGCGATGCCCGGGTCGAGTAAAATCCCCACCCCCTTAAAAACCACGACTCAAAATGTCGATTCCACAAATTTCGCGAGCTCGCGGAATTTTCCGCCCGGTTTTAAAGCCCCATTGGTTATCGCACCTACGGGGGAAATCTTAAGAGGTAACAAAAATTAGGTTAATTATCCTGCCACATAGGTCCAGGGGAACCTAAAAAAGGGAAAGGGGACACGACCCGGGCCCTACATAAGTTGGGTCAAAGGGCAAGGATACACCTTAAAAGGGTAAAAGTGGTCGGCCCGGTCATAACACCTTTTTCCCCGAACAAGAATACCTCTCCCATCCTCCCACGGCTCTGTAAAATTAGACCCCCACCCAAAGATGCCTTTAAAAATCCCCCAAGATGAATAGGGGGCGGAATTGTATAAAGAGGCCTCTAAGTCCCTTAGGAACACCTTCCGGGTGGAGTAAGGGCACCCAATTTTATTTCCCAAAAGGAGGAGACTCTGACAGCAATCACTGGAGATCAAAAAAATTTTTAAAAATTTTAGGAAATATATCTTCGTACGA
Source organism: Timema cristinae (assembly GCA_039000515.1). NCBI lineage: Eukaryota > Metazoa > Arthropoda > Insecta > Phasmatodea > Timematidae > Timema > Timema cristinae. The sequence continues at coordinate 10,043 of JBCFYV010001838.1, read as the reverse complement.
ATATAGCCACACCTCCCACCCACAAAAAGGGCCCTTTGGGGTACGATACACATCTACCCACGAAGCACGGTTGTCTGGCGGAGGGGGGTCTCCCAAACACATTAAAGGGACAGGAAGAAATTTTTTTGTTTAATTTCCTATAACAAGCAAGAAACCCCTACAATTCCATTTTAAAACGTCAACTATTAAAAAATATTAGTTTCCTGCACCCAGTCCCCCACCTTTAAAATAAAAAAATTGGGGGAGGGCTTTTAATCTCTTCCTTCCCAAATCCCCTCCTGACCTCCCCTTAAGAAGGCTTCGGGTTTTTTTTTTGGAGAACGGGTAAAACGAAACCCCTTCGCGAAGGCTTTGGGGTTAAAAAGGCCCTTTGCGCTTTTTAATATTTATTTCGGGGGTCCTCGCTTGTCCTTCTTCAGGCACCAGTGGGAATCGCCTAAAACCCGGGCCCCACCTTTCCCAACTCTCCCCCCCTCCGAAGCACAAAAGATGGGTTGAGCTCACAACGGCCCCCCCCTTGATTAGTACCCGAGGCGGCTCGAGGGATTCCCGGGGGGGCTCGGGGGGTTTCCCGAGGGGCTCGGGGTTCCTCGGAGGTCTCCCCCCGGTTTGGGAAGGTGGGGAGACGTTGTGGCGTTGGGGCCCCCTTTAAAAATTAGCGCCACAAAGTGGGGGCGGGGAACACATAAATTCCCCCCCAGAAGAGACCCAAAAGCACTGGGGCCCCCGTTTGGCTTTCCCTTTGCAAGATAACTGCGCCAATGCAGTGGGACCCTTTATATTTGACTGACATCCCCCTATAGAATTGAAATAAACCGGGAAAAAGGAAATCGATACGATTCCTTCGTCCTGGGGAAAGAGAACCTCTTTTCAGATTGGATCTCAAAACTTTCTTCTCTACCTTCTTTTTGACAGCCCCCAACCCCGCGGAATGCGGAAAACCCTCCGTTGACGCAGTATTTTAGAGACTCCATGGTGTTTTTTCCCCTGAGCCTCCTTTTTACCCAAACCGCACATTTTGGGTTACCAAAGCATCGGGACTTTGTATGCCCAAATTCCTGCACTGAAAACAGCGCCGAGGGTTGGGACCCTCGGCCGACCTAGCAAAACCGGAAGCCCCGCCCGGGGCTCCCCTTTGGAAAGGGAGAATCCCCCAAATGGGGAAAAGGGACCGTCTCTTTTTCCCTTTCCTATTTTGTGACAATACTACACTTGGGCCCAATCTGGGGGAAAGTCCTCAAAAGACTCTCATTGCTTACGCCCCCCCAGGTCAAAACATTGACCACCCCTTTCAAATTTTTGAGAAACCCCCGGGGGTTCCCCTTCCCCCCGGAAATTGAAGCCTATTATTTCCGACGTTATTTCATAATACCAATGATGGAAAACGGGACGTCGGTACATTCGGGATCAAAATATGCCATCACAAATTTTCCTTTTAAGAGGGGGCGATTTTGCTACACCATTATCGCTTTTTTTCGAGGATAAATGGCCTGACTCAAATTAAAGGGTTTCCATGGCTTTTCATCTCGAACATCGCCAGAAGCGGGCGGGGGGCCCTTCACCTTTTTCCCGGATTCCACAGGCCCAGGCTGGCCCCCCCTTTACCCTTCCCCCTCAAAAACATATACGACCACGAGGGCCGGCAGCCCGTTCCAGCGGGGTTGCAGAAACGTTGCCACGCGACAAGTTTTGGGCCCCATAAAATAATTGGGCCAACCACAAAATTTCTCATCGAAAACCCCAGGGGATCCAATTTGGGGTCTCCCCAAACATTGGCCCTGTAACTTTTCCGGGCAGAGGCTCTATACACCTAAACATGACAACCTTCGCAATAGAAATCGCCGAGAGAGTCGTCGCAGCAAGTGATTTTAAACCCCCCTTTTAAAACGTCCGGCCCTTAAACCACCGATCTTTTCTCAAAGTGGGGGTCCCCCGGTTTTGTCATCCCTAAGCCCTTTTCTAAGATTTTTAATTATTTTTTAACCCCCCATCGACACATCTAGGCAAAGGCCTAAATATATAAAAACACAAACAGGTCCACAGATTTTTAAAAATTTCCCCCCTAACTTTTCCCACTTTCCCGACTTTTTTCCCCTTTTTTTCCCTAAACCAAATTCCCCAAAAAAAATTCCTTTTATAATTTAAAACAAAAATTTAAAACACGAAAATAAAAAATTTAAATAAATATTCGCCTCCCCTCCCCCTTTTAAAAGCCGCCCTTTTCCCTAAACCCCCGTGGAAAATAAAAACAAACGTTTTTCCCAAAATTTTTTTGGGAAAAGGTTTGGAAAAAAAAATCCACCCAAAATTGTAACAAACTTGATTCCCTTTGTATCATGCAAAATCCTATTAAATAACAGGCCACTAAAAACATACTATTTTTGGTAAAATCCAGTTTAAATTTTACCTAAACTTACATTTCCTGAACTGAATACTTAAAAACCCAGGAATTTCCTGTCTGCTTTCATATTAAAACCTTTCCCTCAAGTCAAGTTTATTTTTTATTAAAATTTATCACTAAGTGCATAACAATAAGAAACTATGTTATAGTTTTAATAAAGTGAAGCTTGCTTCTTCTTCAGTGTCCTTGCAACTCCACGTCTATTGCTTCTCGTTTCTCTCAGTTGCCATCATTAATTTGTTTCTTGCTCCTTCTAAAATCTTTAACTTGTATATCTAATGTCCTCTTTTCTGCCTTCTTGTCTTTTTCACTTTTTTGCTTGCCTTCATCTCTAAAGTATTCATGAAGCGTTTCCGAGCACCTCTCACGTAATCCAACATCTTTTTGCTAAATGTGTATATTTTTAATCCCTCCCTCCTGCTATGTAAATCTCATCATGAATGTGACGCTGTGCAATGACTGTCTTTTCATGCATGTTTTCAACCAGTAAAGATTTATTGACTGAAAAACCACCTTCAACAGTTGCATTCCCATGCGACAAGACAAGGCAAATCTTATTACTTCCCAAAGATGTTTGTAGTTTGCTTCTCCTATTAGAAAGCTACCATAAATTATGTCCAAGTCCTACTTCATCACTAAAACTGATCACAAGGACGAAATATTCTTGAAGCTCAGATTTTTGAGTTGCAAAAATGCAAGTATTCTTTCTGCATTTTCAAGACAGAACATCATTTATGAGTTTGGCATGTTGAGTTCCTCCAAAGAAAAGAAAAATCTCTTCTGGGCCATTGAGGTGAATAATGAATAACACAAGGATCCAATGAAGACAAACCTCCTCACAGCTTTTCTGTTTTAAGGGACTTTTTTCTGTAGTTTTGCAATCATGTGGTTAACAATACTGCGGCACTCATGTATAAATCTAATTTTTGTCTTTCTGTTACTGTGATCGCAGTTTCTCCTACAAACGTTTTGTGCAAATCCTATATCAATATTTTTGCTAAGGATCAAATTTTTCGATTTTTTTTTGTGTCTATAGACAGTAACTTTGGGACCCGTGCACTTCATAAGATCCGTTTTCACACAACGATTCATAGGTATCTTAGAAGTTTCTCTCAGCTTCAAAAAAGAATGGAGTCATTGGTTTTGATGTCTGGAACCGTTGCAGGAAAGGCTGACATTATCTGCAATTGTCTTGCACTTGCAGAACGCTAGTTTACACTCTTTAGGAATGGATCACAGGCTGCTCTTTTCAGTGTCTCTACAGTTTTGTTTTTAGGAAAGTTTTGCTTCTTGAGAAACTATAATAACATGGTCCCTAAATTTGTAATGCCCTTTGAAAGAACTTCGCATTCTCTAACCAAACGCACACCACAGAACTTCAATGGAAAAGTTGTAACACCCGTCAACTGGGTGAACAATGCTCGACGAGCTGGAGAGTCAGTGACACAGGTAGTACATGTGAACTAATAAGCTACTTATATCCCTAATCAACAGACTCTACTCCTGTTCTCAAAGAACCATTAACAACATGAAGCCCACCATTGTTCCCAGATTTAGCCAAACTACAGTACTTCATTGTCTGTTACAGATTTGAGGTGTTCCTGAAAGAAGTGTTATAAACTTTAAATTGACATTTGGCCATCCAGTGACACTTGTATCAACTTAGAGAGTGGAAGAGAGAAATACCATCCAGAAAATGCTTCAGTAAGTTCTTCAGCATGCTCCTATCGAAAAACACACTGTTTTTTAAATAACGACTGATGACTTTATGATTTTCCTTGTCCCAGAATCTAATTACAATGTCCATCTGTCCTCTTTGTAATTTTGTTGTATGATGAGGCATTGAATAAAGTTTTCAAATTGTTACATGATTTTAGCGGTCCAGTAATTATTATAAAGAATGGAGCCAAGCCATGCACAATGAAGTAATGCCGCCTTGTCTCCACCAAGGGTAAAGGCAATTGGCAATGGAACACTCGAAACATCAATTGAAAAATGTACTTAAATTATGCACGAATGAAAGACATTTTTTGTGTCAACACTTGCATAGCCCATAATGACTTCCGCCTTAGTTATATCATCTTTTATAACTAAAGTTTATGGTTTTCTTTGAGGCACTACACTAATTTTCACTTTAGCAACAGCTTCCTTTCTGCGACGTTACGATTTTTCGATGAACAGAAAAACTCTTCGAGCATACCACAAATCATCACTAGGTAGAATGTCTTGTGTCCAAAGATTCTCTTGAAACTGGGGAGCTCGATGAACCTGAATCACTTGACTTTTTTGAAAAAAAAGTCAACAGAGAGCGTTGATTGTCCAAAGTTTCAGAGTTTTGATATGAGTTTGGTCCTTTGCATGGGAAGCTAATGCTTCTTTCCCATATTACTTAAGTTATATATTTTTTGCACACTTTACAAAATGCCTGCAGCTTAGTACTTTTCAACACCACTTATCCTATGAGAATTCAGGAAAATGGTCTGGGCTTACCAAGCTGGTTAAAAACGGTTTTTTTTTGTTAGACAATGCTGGTGTAGTCTAATCATCCTGTGCACTGTATCCAAACTATACGATGATAAACCTTGAACAAGAACAAAAACAATGTGATCACTAAAGTTAAAAGAATTGTCATGTGCAGCTAGAGACCCTCTGCGTTCACATTCTGAAATAAAATCTACCAAAACTGTGTGTAGGGCAAGTTTGAGCATGGTAAGTGCCCCCTCAGCTTTTCTTCAGTGGGCGCAGTGGCTTATGACGCATGATAAATAGAAAAAATATTTTCTTGTTTTTTCTAATGTGACATAAGAATGAAATTGTCATTTCCCTACTTTCCCTGACCTTTTTTTAAAGCTTCCTGACTTTCCCTGACTATTTTTTTTTTCCCTGACTTTCCCTGACTTTTCCAGAGCGTAGGAACCCTCAATAAAATCCCATAGGGGAAAGAGATAAAACATTCACCATCTGAGACAACTCCCTTAGGAGTCTCAAATGAACTCTTGGTATCTATTAATTTGTGATATGACCTGCTAAAAGAAAAACCAACAATGTATCACTCCAATAAAAAACAAAACAAACATATTAAAATAGAAAACACGTTAAAAAGACCAAAACATGTTAAAATGATAATACGTTAAAAAGAACAAAACAATGTAATAATTGTAATAAATACTGTTTAAAAAGATCTCAATATGAGATTAATATCCATAGAGCCACTTAAAAAGTGACTCAAATGGCATTAAAAAAAGCCGCCTGGCGTATAAAACGGAGTAAACAAAATAACTCCATCCGCACAATCGCGTAATAAAAAAACTTAAGCACCTTTAAAATCAAGAGCCAGACGGATTAGGGGCTAAATTTGCGCACCTCCACCAAATTGATGCAGCACTAGGGAGTATCACAAAACTCACACACTGGAGATGGATCCCCTCTTAGTAAAAAACTATGGGACAATGAAGTATGCCCGACGCGGAGTCTCGTCACGATGACCTCCTCTCTTCTAGACTTTCGTATAGAAGAGGGCCACCGCGACACACCGTCCCTGATGGACCGCAGCTTGTTCTGAGCAGGGGTCGAGACCCACTGCTCGTGCCAGGTGCGTAAGACTCCACGCCGAACATAACCCTTTAGATCTAAAAACATGACACCCAGACTCACCTCCGGAGGCAGGCTTGCTTGCCTCCTTGGCTACCTGGTCCACCAGTTCATTTCCCGGAAGACCAACGTGATCAGAGTCCAGCAAAAGGCGAGCCGGTGCTTAATGAATCAATTTTAAAAATTTGCTCATGTATCATCTGCATGAGGGATTCCATGAGTAGAGAGTGGACAATGCCAACAGAGCACTCATGGAATCCGTGCAGATGAGGACGAACGGTGACTACTTCGGTAAACAAAACACAAAGATTTAAAATGGCATATAATTCAGCCGTAAAAACACTGGTTTCTTTAGGTAAACCAAAAATTTAAAATTGGATCCTCCACAACAAAAGCACATCCCACGGAGGCTCCAGAGTTATAGAGCCGTCAGTGTAGATGCGCTCGAATCCGTGAAAGCGAGTGGAGAGGATCTCATTAAAGTCCTCTCATATACAAAGTTTGGGTGGTCGCTTTAGGGAACTTGGCAAGATCAAAAATGGCATTCAGGTAGGCGTATCTTCCAGGGAGAAACACGACCTGGGGATGTGGGGATAGCCTTTGGCAAAACTATCCCACACGTGTCGAAAACCGAAAGCATCCTGATCCCAACCGACCCTTGTACTACGCCATTTGGTTTCATACAAGACACGGTTAGGGGATGAAACACAGGACGATAGCAACATGCTGCGCCATGCAATGAAGTTTTCGACACGTAAGATGCCAGAAGATAGGGCCGCCGTAAGAAAGAGGCGGCTCACCGCGTCGGCACAGATGCTGACGACTGGACTGGTACGAAAGGAACCAGTAGCCAGTCGAATGCCAGCGTGGTGGACACTATCAGCATCTTTAACGCCGAGGGTCTAGCTGAGCCATAAACAAAGCTCCCGTAATCTAGTTTAGATCTGACCAGGCCCTATACGGGCGCATCAAGGTTTCCCTATCAGCACCCCAGGACCGGCCGCTAACCACTTTGAGCAAATTCAATGCCTTGATACACCTCACTTTCAGGTCTTTGATGTGAGGATCCAAGTTAGTTTAAAATCGAATAAAAGTCCCAGAACCTTACGGTCTCGGAGACAGGTAAAACAACGTTGTTTCATTAAAATATTGGGGGCTACTAAAGATATTGCAACCGGGGGGCTACTAAGATATTGCAACCGGCGCACTTTCATTTAGGAGCTCAAGGCAGTGGTATCCAATAATAACAGAGAGAGCCGGGTTAGTTCCAAGGTCGTCAACGGAAAGGCCAAAGGCCTCTGTGCAGGATGAACGGTGGGAGAAAGGGAAAGAAAAAGGTAAGGATAGATAAAGCGAAGGGGAAAGAGTGAAAAAAAAGGGGAAAGTGAAGGAAGAAGAAAATGATGTGAAGGAAAGATATAGATAGTTTTGTCTCACACGAGTACGTCCTGCACAGAAGCCCCCCCTTTTTAGTCGCTTCTTATGACAAGCAGGGTTTACTGCGGGACTATTCTAAACCCCGTCCCGCAGGGGGACACATCTCTATTTAAAATTAATGTTTCCCTCTTTATATTTCATTCACCTCTGACGCTTTGAAATTGCTCTTTGCATTAAAATCGATTATAAAAACTAGAAACATACAAACTTTAAAAAATATATATTTAAAAGCTATATGAGGTTGAAGTTTTGGCAGAAACAGAAAATATTTTCCCAAGTTTGTTTGTTGTTTGTGTTTTTTTTCTTGAATACATTATGCTATCACGGTAAATATGTTTACATCATGAAGCAAAACATCAATTTTTAGGTTTTCAAATCTAAATCAGTGCTTTTATATTATTATTATTTAGCACCACGTCTTACTACCCGTTCCTGTCATAACGCTGCTTTTATAATTTATACTATAAAAATATATGGAATAACTAAAGAAAAAATGCGTACAAACGGCCTTTAATTAATTATGTTAATAATCTCTTAATAAACCATTCACTATCATTTGCACGTATCTTTAGGAATCAAGAATCGAGGTATTTTCTTGATTCTCGATACTCTCGATACCCTTAAGAATCGAGACAAAAAAATTTCTCATCTCTATTATATATTAACATAGCTCGTCCTGTCTGAGATTATTTTGCTGGACCTCACAAAGCCAAAAACTCGCACGCCTTAGCGTTCTATATACTAGTATCTACTGGCAATAATAGAATCAAATATTTAAATAATATTTGAGGCTATCAAATTATTAAACGTATGCCGACGTCAATTCCTGAAGACACAGAATTCCTTAATATATGCCATCAAGTATTTAGATGTGTTATTAAATTTAACTGTTTTAATTTTTTTTATATTCTTTTATACTTGATTAAATGTATTATTTTCTAAGAATTCAAAACCATTGTTAGTTATATTTCCCCAAGTTAAAAATACGGTTGATAAATTTCTTAATTATGTTTAATATTTTTAGATGCCAAAAAGAGCTACAGTATCAACTGTTCCTAATTTGAGAAATCTAGAAGGAATTATCAGTCAGACGGAAACGATGCCCCTCCTTCGTCAATAATTTGGAAAAAATGCCAGTTGCTCCGTTCAAGTCACTATATGCTGTCTAGTAAGTATAATATGTGTATTGTCAGAGAAAACAGGAACGACATACAAAACAAGCTTCGGCTCATTTTGGGAATTGGAACTTAAGACGAGATACAGGTGAAGTGGAACTTTTAAAAGAATTCAAAATTCTCAACGATGAAGAATCTAGTGATGATATTTTAGATTCTTATTCTGATAATTTTGATTCATCATTTGGTAAAAAATAACAATACAAATGTTTCTTTCTCCAATTGTTCTATTCAGAACCTTTCCCTTTAAAAGATGGGGGAAATAAAGCCAACATTTTTTTTTATGGAGCACCAAGCAAAAAAATTGCACATAAAAGCGATCTTTTTCCCGCAAGGGATTCTGGTCTTTTTAACGAAACGTGGAGTTTTAAAACCCATTACTTTGCCTGTCATAGGCGAGTCCGTATTTGGGGGTTCTTTGCTTTTAAAAAAAGCGAGATCGTCACAGAATTATTTTTCAAAGATATCGTTAGGAAATGGATTTTAATGAGGCCCTGTTTTACAGGGGAAGTCCCCAGCCCATTAAACACCGCCTTTAGCGGGAAAAAAAATGAAAAAAAAGCAATATGGCTTAAAAAAGGAAGCTAATAAATAAAAATATTTTTGTTTTCATTACTCTGTGTTAGTTTTCTTAAAATAGTATAAATTTTTATGAAAACGACCCACTTGCTTTAAAAATTTAAATTTTAAAAAATTTAAACCTATTTTTATTAAGTTAATTAAAATAAGTTTATTTTAAAAATAAATTTTTTATTCATAGGAAAAAATTTCGATCTTATTGATAAAAAAAAATTTAAAAAAAACCTCCAATATAAATTAATAAATACAGACAATATTCTTTTTTCAGCATTTAACAGTTTGTTCCTTTTTTATATTCTAAAACCCAATTAAAGGGGAATAAAAAGTAGAAATGTTCTGAAAAAAAATAAATTCCCCCTAAAAATTCGTCCATTTTTTTTTTTACAAAAATGTGTATAGGGAATTTCTTTTAATTCCGGTTATTTGTTTGCACAAAGTTTTCGTGGGAAAAAACCTCTCCTGACCAAATTTATACCTGGGGGAACAGCTGGACCGCAGGGGAATTTGCAGTCGCCTCTTAGGGTGAGGGGAAAGGGGGAGTTGAAAAACACGCATGGCAAAAATTGGGTTCATTGCTCCACACAAATGGGGGGCCCAAAGAGTGGGGGTCCAGTGGCAAAAGGGTGGGAAATATTTCTATTGGGGTTTTTCTATATGAACTAGGTAATTTCTATTTCTTTTAAAAAAATTTTTTCCCCCGTTAAAAATGGGTTTTTTTAAGTATTAATATTTCGCGAAAGAAAAAATACTAGAAAAATTTTAGCATTTTAAATGAAATAATATTAATGTTTTTAGGGGTGGAAAGACCCCAAAATACAAAGCTCGAAGGCATGCGCAATATTAGGGAGGTCAATTTAAAA
>JBCFYV010001837.1:0-45048 GCA_039000515.1 Timema cristinae | reverse complement strand
CCAAAGGCTATCCTCATATCACCAGGTCGAGTTTCTCCCTGGAAAATACGCCCTCCGAAATGCCATTTTGATCTTGCCAAGTTCCCTTAAGCGACCACCCCAAACTTTGTATATGAGAGGACCTTTAATGAGCTCCTCTCCACTGGCTTTCACGGATTTGAGCGCATCTACTCTGATGGCTCTAAATCTGGAGCCTCCGTGGGATGTGCTTTTGTTGTGGAAGGATCCAATTTTAAATTTGGTTTACCTAAAGAAACCAGTGTTTTTACGACTGAATTATATGTCATTTTTAAATCTTTGTGTTTTGTTTACCGAAGTAGTCACCGTTCTGTCCTCATCTGCACGGATTCCATGAGTGCTCTGTTGGCATTGTCCACTCTCTACTCCTGGAATCCCCTCGTGCAGATGATACATGTTAAAAATTTTAAAATTGATTCATTAAGCATCCGGCTCGCCCTTTGCTGGATTCCTGGTCACGCTGGTCTTCCAGGAAATGAACTGGCGGACCAGGCAGCCAAGGAGGCAGCACGCCTGCCTCCGGAGGCGAGTCTGGGTGTCATGTTTTTAGATCTAAAGGGTTATGTCCGGCGTGGAGTCTTACGCACCTGGCACGAGCAGTGGGTCTCGACCCCTGCTCAGAACAAGCTGCGGTCCATCAGGGATGGTGTGTCGCGATGGCTCTCTTCTATACGAAAGTCTAGAAGAGAGGAGGTCATCGTGACGAGACTCCGCGTCGCGCATACTTCATTGACCCATAGTTTTTTACTGAGAGGGGATCCACCTCCAGTGTGTGAGTTTTGTGATACTCCCTTTAGTGTGCATCACATTTTGGTGGAGTGTCGCAAACTAGCCCCTATCCGTCTGGCTCTTGATTTTAAAGGTGACTTACGTTTTTTATTACGCGATAGTGCGGATGGAGTTATTTGTTTACTCCGTTTTATACGCTAGGCGGATCTTTTTAATGCCATTTGAGTCACTTTTATAAAGTGGCTCTTTTGGATATTATCTCATATTGAGATCTTTTTAACAGTTTTATTACAATTTAACATGTTGTTTTGTCTTTTTAACGTAATATAATTTTAACATGTTGTGTCATTTTAACGTGTTATATTTTAATATGTTTGTTTTGTCTTTGTATTGGAGTGATTCACTTGGTGGTTTTTTTTTAGCAGGTGTATCACTTAATTTATATTAAGAGCACATTTGAGCACTCCTATGGAGTGTCTCAGATGGTGAATGTTTTATCTCTTTCCCCAATGGGGATTTTATTATGTTTTTCATATATTTCAAGGCTCTAATGACCTCGATGTGTCGATGGGGCTTTAAACCATAATAATAATAATAATAATAATAATAATATTTTCTTTATTATCATACTGTTCATGCGCATTAACAAGAATTATTACTAGCACCTGAAAAAACACGTTTGATTCTCTTATCCACCACTCTCAACCTTGCAGAACCCCAAAGCTGATAGGCCAATGTCTAAAATCTCTTTGCCACCCATAATAGAGCCTATAAATCTGTGGTTGCTGGATTAGACCTATATATATTTGTTTCGAGACCATCATCACTACTCCTTGATAAATCACAAGTTTTCAAAATATAGTTTTCTTTTACTTTGTTTGGATACCAGTTTCGACTATTCACAGTTACAAACAATAGAGGGGTAGGTAGAATTTAGAGGAAATGTACACTTATTTTTGTGACGGTAGAGGAGGTGAATGTTTAGGAAAAATCATACCAAGTACACCCGGCTTGTACCTCATCGTAACTGACAAACAAAACAAATGTGATATTAAGTCCACATGCCTATTGATGTTTTGTTTGATATACATTTATTATATGACTATACAAATGTAACTAAGATGTCACAAAACAGAATCAATGTGAATGGCAAGTATTTTGGAGGTTATGCTAGCTGAGCTTCTCGCCCAATCATTATACAGCTCCAGAGAACTGAGTCAGGCTACTATTTATAAAACACTTTGAATGTAGCTTGCTTACTTTTTTTTATAATTTAAACCACTTACATTTCTCTTTGAATCATGCACACGTCGAATAGCATTGTAATCACTTAAAAAAAATATATGTTAAATCGCCATAAATATTTTTTCCCCCCTTCTGAATGTGTGTTGTTTTACCACACATTAAACCAACGTTTGTTATGTTTTAATTCTAGACATTCCTTCTACATCTATCCAGATGGAACCTGGGCCTCGAGCTTATCCTGCAGATTTAGAAATTCCGAAAAGAGGTAAACAAAAAGCTCATTTTTCTAGGAGGGTTGGGGGATCTTAAAAAAAGATCATAGAAACAATATTTGACTCCTTTTCTCTTTCCAAGAAACACTCTTTTTTATTTAAAATCCTCCCACGGTCAGTGGTACAACAAAATTACATCTTGTAGGTGAATATTAAAATAATGAATTGATAATATTGGAAATTAATAAAAATAGAGAACAAAATGAAACAAACTAATAAGTACAAATTTTATGAAAAATGCCTGGCATGGTTTCCTTTATATGTTTGTCTTTATTTTTTATCAATTCCCAATATTATATTATTATTATTATTATTATTAGTGTTTAGAGGCCCATCAACACAATGAGGTCCCCAATATTATAAAATTGTTAAACAAAATAATGAAGTTAGTATTTGACTTGTAGTAGGGGTGTATGAAGTCCACCTTTTCAATTCGAAGTGAACTCATATCAAAGTTTGAATATTTTCTTTTAGTTGTCTTATGGTTATTTATATTATTTTGTGCACTAAAGCTACTTGGAAAATGTTTTATTGCATAATTGTTTGTAATATTTAATGTTAATCTTACTATTCAAGTTAGTATCACAACATTACTACAGATGACTACAGATTATCTGTGTATTATTTTAATTTGTAATGTACAAAACAGCTCAGAATGTTGGCGGAATGAAGTCGAAGCTGATGTTTGTTTCAAAGCTTCACACACCCCTTGCTTGTAGTATATAAAATAAATAGGAAAATTGTAAATGAACACCATAATTTACTTAATTTTTATATGCCATTCATATGTGGACCCCACTATGGGGATGTTCAATTTCCAGGATATGAATGCCCCCCCCCCCCCCCCCCCCATCTCGAACTCTCACTTTTTACACCTGTAGCAGAAGGGAGTAATTTATGTAGAAATAATACAAATCAAAGAATGCCTTTTTTTTTAAAATATAAATGATGGCATATGTTTTCATTAAGCTCGATACATAAGACACACAGTTTATTGTACAAAGTCTGTGACATGAATATGGTGTCTTGTGAGCACCAGAGATTGTAGAAGATATGTTTTGTATAATTTCGGGGAATAGAACACGTCCAACATCAGCTGTTGTACAGGTTTTTGAGTGTTAACAAAAGGTAATCCTATTTGCTAGAAGATTACATTTTTAATGAATAATTCTATATTAATTAACTAAAATCTGTATCAAAATTATAATAGATTGAACCCCAAGTATATTGGTTTCAACTGTTTAGAAAGGGGGGGAGGGGGGGAAATGAAAATAAACCTTTATTCATATTTGTAGACTTTAGAAATGATCAAGTAAATATTTATAGGTAACATTTGAAGATTTTTCAACAACAAAAAATGGCAAAGAAGACATTATATTAATCAAATAGTGTATCAAGTTATACGTGTGAACTGGGTAAAACATTATGTGCAATCAATGCGATCATGATATAGAACAACCTAAATTATTAAACCAAACATATGTACAAAAGTATGGTTTTATGTTTGTAGTTGCTACTAAGGCCGGATGCACACCGCACCGAACAAGACACGACAGAACAAAACATTTTTGTGTGGTCATGTGTAGAGCTCTCTTGATTGCATGCTTTAAATTGAGCTGGCGCACACCGCACCGAGCAGGACCGAACAAAACAAGAAAACACGACCACACATGGCTACACACGTTCACACAATTCAGCTGTTTTCCCCGCTCCCATGTTCGATGGAACAAAATGCACCGAACATTTTGCATTGCGAATGCGCGACTATTTGTTTACTAGTTTGTGAAGGTGTCTAGTGGCGTGTGTTGGTTGTCGAAGTGAGCTTTTTTTTTTGTTGTGTTTTACAAAAATGTCTGCACAAAAGGATTTAGGCCTACCCATTGCTGAACTAGATGTTGAAAAACTAATAGTTTTTTGTGCAGGAGAGGCCTGCATTGTACAATTTTAACCTCAAAGATTACCACAACAAAGATATTGCCGACAAGCTGTGGGAGGAAGTGGGAAATACATGAAAGCACCTAGTAAGTACCGAAACCTACATAGTTGAATTAATTTTATAGTTCATTTGACAATAAAATTATTTATAACGCTAATTATAATGAATATTTACCAATAGTTTTTTTACTAGTTTAGCTTTAACTGTATTTTGTGATTCCCAAGCATAAAAGTAAATATAAATAATTGCAAGAAGTGCAAAAAATATTAGTTTATTTTAATTTATGTAGTATTATTTCGATGCTTTCTGTGGGGCTCATTTTAGTTAAATAGTAATTCCACTGGATGTTTTTATGAATGAAATGGATCTTTGTTAGTTTTGATTTTTTGTGGGACGGGGCCCTATACAATGTATTGGTAACATTAAAATAATTATATGAATGATGATAATATTATTTGAGGTAAAGGCTACAAATATTTTATTGGTAGAGATAGCTATTTACAAATATAATTTTATATATATGTGTGTGTGTGTGTAATTGAATAGGTAGTCAGACACGGTGATAAAGAAAAACTACCTGGTGACAGTGTTTATGTAGATTATTTATTTTTATAAGGCATAAATAGTTGTCGCTTCCACGATTTACTTTCGCACATCATCACACTACTGCACGTGGGCATATGCATCCTGCCATGGTAAACGTCCTCGCTCTGAAGAAAAGTAGTCCACCAAGAAGTTGCGAACTGTAAATGCTGCATGAGAAGGAGGTTTGCTTCTTCCAGTATCTACAGTTTCTGTTTCTTCACCCTCGAGTAGCAACAGCTCTTGAAATATGTCGGAACGATCCATTCGTTCTCTTTTTCTGATTAAGTTATGTAGTATGGTACAAGTTTCAGTTATCACCTGAACTTTGTCTGGGCTCAACATAATGCATGTTTTAAATACCCCCAATTTTTTTGCTTAGGATGCCTAAAGCGCATTCAACAATACGACGGGCTCTTGAGTGCCGATAATTATACACACGCCTCTCATTTGTAAGGTATTTTCTGGCAAATGGTTTCATGAGATTTACAAGAAATGGATACTCCTCGTCACCAACAAAAACGAAAGGCATTTTGTTAAAGTTTTCGTACTTTAGGATATGTCTAGGAGAGGGAATATGGAGCTTCTTTTCCATAAGATTTTTGCAAAAGTACTATTATGAAATACTGAAGCGTCATTATTTCGACCATAGTCTCCTACATCAATTATCACAAAGCATGCATCGGCGTCTACCACTGCCTGCAAAATGATCGAGTGGAATTTTTTATAGTTGAAATAGGCTGATCCCTCATTTTCTGGACACAGCAATCGGATATGTTTGCCATCAACAGCACCTATACAGTTAGGATAGTTCCAAACGTCTTCAAACCGCTGAACTATATGTTCCCATCTTTCAGTTGTTGGTTGAGGCATGTACACTGGCTGCAGACGTTCAATTATAGCTTGGCATGTTTCCATTACAATTAGTCCACTAGTTGTTTCCCCAACACAGAAGTTGTAGTGGTAAGATTTGAACATTTCTCCGGTAGCCAGGTACCTGGAAAAACACGGATAAATATGTATTAGAATAAAGTTCATTATTTTAGAAATGCATTGGAATTGTATACAATTCTAATTAAGACTTATATAATAATCTATACATTTCTATGGATAAAAAGTCGTTTGTATTGGTATAAATTATAATATTTTTTTAAATACAAAATTAGTGTTTATTTTCGTTGTATTTGTTGGGCCATTCATAATAAAAACATAATTCACAAATATGAACATTTTCATGTACACATTTCCCAAACACACCACTTATACAAATATTTTTTTCAGCTGCTGATTGTCGCTCGAAGTGGGCGTCTCTCAGGAATGCGTACGCTAGACACATGCGACAAGAAGACATATGTATCCAGTGGGTCAAAAGGAACTAAAAAGAAGAAATGGTATCTGGCAGAGGTACTGAGTTTTCTCACAGAATTCGTGGGTCAGCAGAGGACTATGTCTAGTAGCCTACGTTCAAATGTACGGCAAGCAGGGGCGAACACAAATATGGAAGACAATGATAGTTTTATGGAAACGTACTGTAACGTTATTTGCCACTCAACCATTTATTTCCTTATATTTTTCCCAAGCTTTGTAAATAGTTTCAGGTTTATTTTCGTTTGAAACATGCTGTGTCGCCGGCGTGACAAATAATACTATTTGCATCCATTAAAATAAATTAAAAGGACAGAATATAGAACATCTAACACTGTTTTAAATAATTTAAACAATTAATTTTGACCTAAGGAAGAACACTTACTTTTTTTTAAAACATATTAATTTCCTTCCAAGAGGTCTGTTGACTCTTCTATTTATTTTGGATGTCAGCCATGATTTATTTTAACGCATGCGCAGATATGATGAACAAGTGAGTGGCGAGTCTCGTGCTTGTAAAAGTAGTAAAAAAAAAAAGAGAGAAAAAAAAAGACGTTCCAAAATAGCGCGCATTTCAATTGTGACAGATTAAAATAAACATTTAATTCTCTTAAGAAACACTGACATATATTTAAATCTTGATACTAAATTTGTATCTTATTTTATAAACAGTTCATAGCCAACACTTTATCTTTTATTTTATTGTATTAGTTTTCTCTTTGGACTTAGTAGAATATAGAACGTTTTTTAAATTTAAAACTGAGAACATTTTTTGAAGAGGATGAGGCTTTTTTCTTCCGGAGTGTCATTTAACATGGAGCAAATTTATATAGCTCCTAATTAAATTTAGTTTTCAAGTGGAACAATGGTTCGAAAGTAAAAGTACAAGTACTCAAATGGAAAGTTAAGTGTCTGGAGACGAACTAGAGTGTTTATTTCTTCAAATTGTGGACGAGTTAGAATAAATAAAAGGAAACAGACTTCAGACATTCTGGTTTCAACATGGATGAATTCATTGGTGAGGTCCAGCCAAATCTTCAATTTTAAATATATGTTATTTCTCATTTTTTTTTTATTTATCAAGCTATGATACATGCAAAAACTTTCAGAAAGGACTAAATACACTCAGACTCTATCTATTCCAGGGAATTGATTAATATTTTATTTTTTATGTAAAAATATTAATTCTATTGATTTTTTTTTTTTTTTGTTCCTCAACAATACCTTTTTTTTTTGTCTTACTCAAAACTATATATTCTATAAAAGTTTAGCCTATACATATATTATTTTCTTTCACTCTATTATTATATATATATATATATTAAAACTCCTAAATTTAATCATTTCAGAGATTGTTCATTTAATTGTTTAACTTTGTTTAAGAATTTATGTAATACCATATATTTTATTTTGTCATATTAGCCTTATATTTATTCGGATATCCTTAGGTAGGTTTGGGATGTAATAAAAGGGAAACAATAATGATAATAATAATAACCCACAAAAGTTTCAACAATTGTTTTTTTTTTTATTGTAATCTCAATTAGTACATTTTTTGTTTTTTTTATGATCCATTGTATTTAAATTACTATTTTTTATTTTTTTTTTATTTTAAGTACTCTCAACTCTTGTGGAAGTCTACAACACACCATTGTAACATTGACATTGTAATATCTAGGTAAAAGTTCCCGAGCACACCCAGAGGTCTCGAGCATTTAGAGTCGTCGTGCATTTGTTCAAATTAGTCGAGCTAAAGTTTATTTATATTTTTTTTTTATCATTATTATTAGTTCTCCTAGCTTCCAGGAGTGGCGCCCAACACAAGTTTTTTTTTATTAATCTCGACGTTACCCCTTTTTGTTGATAAGACACAATTAGGAAATTTATATTAGAGTGGCGCACAACGTGGTGGCTCATTTGTGTTAGGGAACTGTGTTGTAATTAGGGCATGAGCGGAGGAAGCTACTTTACTAGAAGCAAGGCCAGAGCTCTAATTTCAAACACTAAACTGAAGATTGTAGGAGAAACTTCAACAATGGAAGGTCAAACCCTAGGAGAAGATGTCGACAATGACACATCAACAACAATGTCCTTAGAAGTAAGTGAGTTTAGGGATGTAGACCAATTCCATGAGTTTAGCGGAGAGTTTGCAGAGACGAGTTTGGGTGATCCACCAAAATATATAGAGACTGAACCAACCACAATATCTGTTGCCTCATGCGTGGAGACCGAACCAACCACTACAAATTTGACACCTGTTGCCTCACCTCCAGAATTTATGTCAGCGATACAACAATTAATATTTGGGATGAGTGAAATGAGAGGAGTTTTAGCAGCCAGTTTGGTTGAAATCAGAGGAGATTTCAAAGCTAGTCAAGACGAAATTAGAGGAGAGCTTTCAAAGCTTTCAGATAGTCAGGTTGAAATGAGAGGAGATTTCGCAGCCAGTCAGGAAGCCATGAAAAGTGAAATCTTGAGTTGCATGAGTTCGCTAGCCGACACTATCAGGAAAGATTTTTATGTGGAGATTACCCAGACAAAAGCTGACCTGGAGGGACAAATCTCATCTGTAAAACAACATTGTAGCCAGGAAATTGAAGTGGTTAAGAAAAATTCACTAGTTTCACTAGAAAAAGTTAGTCAAGCACTGGAGTCGACACAACATTCCGTAGCAAAACAGCTCGGCCAACACACAGTACAGTTAGAGGAAGGTCTAAAGAACCTTAGTATGGAGGTTGATGCAGTGAATGCAAGACAGAATGAGTCCTTGCTGGCTGTGGCGGCAAAGAATCAGGAGTTGGCTCTAGTTCAAGAGGTTCTAGGTCAGAAGCTAGACGACACTACCAGAGTAGTTGTGTCAGTTCAGGAACAAATAAGGGGTTTGGGTGAAGAGGTAAGGTTAGGGTATGTTACTGGCCCCAACTTACTTAGCACACCCACCTTGACCATTTTGGGGGGAAAGTCGTTGGAGGAAAGACTTCCCAGATTCAATAGAAGGAACCGACAGAACCCGGTCAGTCACCTGTTAGCTCTTGAGGAGTTATTTGAAGGGGCAACTTGGAAATGGACTGAAGTTGAGGAAACAGCTTTTCAGAAGGTGAAAAGTTTGTTCATGGAATCTCGAACTTTGAAACAACCGAAACTGGGTCAACCGTTCTACCTGACAACAGACGCTAGCGCCTATGCTTTGGGGGCTACCATCAGCCAGCTGGATGGAAATGGACAACATCAGTATATTGCCATGAATAGCCGTAAGTTGAACTCTGCTGAGCGCAGGTACACCGTAACAGAAAAGGAATGTTTATCCATTGTTTGGGCATTGCAGAGGTTCAGAAACTTGTTGTTAGGACAAAAGATAATAATTTTGTCAGACCATCGAGCACTTTCGTTTATGAACACTTGTCGATTGAAGAGTGATAGGCTAGCTCGGTGGATTTTAGCTGTTCAAGAATTTGGGCTGGAATTTGAATATCTACCTGGCAAGGATAACCAACAAGCAGATGCGTTGAGTCGATATCCGTTGAATGACCAGGGGGAGCTGGAGCCAGAACCATCCCAGGCCCCTGACAGTTTTATGGTATTATTAGGGCAGCTAGCAGGGGAACCTGATATCGACTCACAACTTCAAGATATCCAGAAGTTTCAGAATGAAGACCGAGAAGTCTGTGACATCAAAAATCTCCTAGAACAACCACAAAATAGGAATTCCAATTCCAATAAGAATAATGCTGGGCTAAACAAGTATGTAGTGAAAGAAGGAATCTTGTACAAGAAAACCAAATCAAAAAATCCATTAGAGCTGTCCGGACAAGTTGTCATACCAGAGGTTTTGAGAAATAAGCTGGTATCTCACACCCACCTCAAGCTAGGACATTTTGGAATACTTAAGTGTTACAACATTTTAAGACGTTATGTATATTGGACTAACATGTATAAGCGTTGTGCT
This sequence comes from Timema cristinae, assembly GCA_039000515.1. Classification (NCBI taxonomy): domain Eukaryota; kingdom Metazoa; phylum Arthropoda; class Insecta; order Phasmatodea; family Timematidae; genus Timema; species Timema cristinae. The sequence goes on along the minus strand of JBCFYV010001837.1, from coordinate 34,955 downwards.
GAGATCATTTCCAAGTGTGAGATGTGTCAAAAATCAAAATACAGTAACAAGAATTTTGAAGGGGCATATCAGGCCATAATACCTGAGGGACCAAACCAGTTGGTTTCAGTGGATTTATTTGGACCATTACCAAAGGCTACTAGGGGGCTAACATATATTTTTTCAATGGTAGATGGATTTTCCAAGATTTGCCAGCTGTATTGTTTAAAGAAAGCTACCGCTGAAGCATGTATTGCTAGAGTAGAGAAATACATTGCCAGTGTAGGTAAGCCTACACAGATATTATCAGATCATGGTTCACAGTTCACCAGTCATAAGTGGTATCACCGATTAGAGGGACTGGGCATTCAGGCTACCCATAGTTCCATTCGCCATCCCTCTTCGAATCCCTGCGAGAGAGGAATGAAGGAGATTGGGCGATTTTTGAGATGCTATTGTCACCAAAAGCATACCACCTGGCCTAATTATGTACCCATATTGGAGGGATTGTTGAATACTTTAGTACACAGCTCTACACAGTTCTCACCTTACGAAGTCCATTATGGAATACGACCAGGAACATTCTTGGACAAACATTTCCACGACCCTAGGGTGGATGGAGAGAAAGCCAAGGAAGATGATCCAGCAATAGTGTTGCCCACTTTGATCCGAATTGCAAGACGCCGATTGGAGCAGGCGGCCAAGGCTAGAAACAGGTATCAGAAGAAAAAAATCAATTTCTTTCAATGTTAATGACAAGGTATTATTAAGGGACCACCCTGTGTCAGACTTCTTCTCAAAAGAAACTAAAAAAATGTTTCTAATATACTCCGGTCCCTATTTGATCACACGTGTCATCCACCAAAATGCGTACGAACTGAAAGAGGTAGCAAATGGTCAAATAAAAGGGGTTTTTAATATGTCCAATTTGAAGAAATGGATTGAGTGATATAAAGTTTTGGGAGACATGTTAATCCCTTGAATCATGTGGTTCGACAGTTGGCTATAAGGAATGTTGTAGAACAGTTGAAAGTTGAGAGCAGTGTCAATCTCTGAAGCACTGGACTTGGAAAGAAACCAGTAACAACAGGGATAGTTCGATAAGCAGCATAAGGCGTTGGAAGGTAAAAGCTATGGATTTGTAGGAGTCAGTAAAAGCAGAGGTCTGAGGATCGTATCCATATGGGATGAAAGTTTATTACACTTTGTGAAGCGTCAAGTTTTGGGAAAGTAAAAAGAAGAAAATATACATATATTTTAAAGAAACTAAAATCTGCAATGTTCATTTATAAATGTATCTATTGGGTATATTCGAAGATGATTCTGACTTTATTATAATTTTGATTTTTATCAAGAAGAGAGGTTATGCAAGGACACCCATGGAAAATCAGAACAACCCTGAAAGCCAGTAATATGAATGAGATGACAAGTTTTAAGTTACGAGATAATCTACGAGGAGGAGTATTTTAAAAGGAGTAAGAGTGTCGATTTTGGGAGGTCATATCTGCGTCACTGGCCGTTGATAAGACAGTGACTGCCTGAGGATATAGACGATTATTATTCCAGGACCTTGTGAATGAGATGAGTCCATCACAAACGGTTCCTGATGTGTGTATAAGTTACGTCGAAATATGTTGTTTTAAGGAGAAAACAAGAAAGTTGTTAAATTTTATATCGTCGGAAAGCAAGTTTTATCAAAGTCGTCGAATTATCAGTAAAGTAAAGGAAGTCATCAAGAAGTCATTGAAAACTGTGTAGGGAATCTATTTTATACCCTGGAGTCCAATTATTAAGTTGCTGAGATAGGCAAAGCTCAAAACAAGTGAAAAGGGCAAGAATTACTTGATAAAGTATTACATTTTAAATAAATAATAAACTAAGAATGGAAGAATAAATAAGGTCTTCAAGAACAGTATAATTACCTTCACAACGTGTAATCCAACGAATCAGAGCTCACAAATGGTCCAGAAGTATAAAACCTCCCCAACGTCATAACATCATGCCAAGTAGCTGTAGGGGGCCACTCCGACGGTTCTGTAAGAAAAGAGAAAAGATTGTAAATATTTTTTTTTGGATATGTTTGTTTAATTAATTAAGATATTTTGGTCTATTGTGTGGTGTGTGAATTTATTTTATAAGCTCAATTTGTTTAAGTGAATATGTAATTAATTGTAAAATGAATCAGTTTCAATGGAAAAAACAAAGATTTTCAGAGCCAAATAAGTTATTATGTAATGATATAAGTTGTCATACACCAAGAGAGTAGGGGGCTAACCCAATGAATGTATATCTTATGTTCTAAACAAGTTGGTATAAATGCCAGGTCTACTATGTAACATTCAAGTGACACGATAGCCTAGAACGGCTAAATTATGATTTGCTTTCTCAGATTTTAAAATACTAAGCATCAATATATGTTAATTCTGTGTATGTCAATAGATGCATAAAAAACTGTATTTATAGAGTTCATTGAGAGAATGGTGATATTCTAGCCATAAGTGTTTGGCCTACTCCTTTTATTGTGAAAAATTGGAAGAAAATTACACCAGGAGTATTTCCTTTTTCAAGTTTTGAAGTATTAATTATAATATATTTTAATGACATTGTTACATCACCTAAAGCAGAGGTTGTAGTAGCTGTATTCATTGAGAGAATTGTTAAATTCTAGCCATAAGTGTTTGGCCTATCAGATTTCCTGTATTCTAGGTCACTAAAGTACAATGAGTGAGTTTACTTTTTCCATTATTTGTTATGAAATAATGATCTCTTTATGTTTAAAATGTGTTAATTAGTTTAATGAGGATCTATGGTTGTTGTACATACAGGTCTCAAATCAAAATGTTTAATGTTTAAATGATTTATGTGTAAAAACATTTTATACATGTTGAGGGTTGACGAAGGCCTAGGATGGAGTAATGTGATTTTCCTTTTTTCAAGGGTTTCAACATTAATTGTTGATATTTTTGTACAGCAGGTACCTGTTAATTTGTAGGGGAGAGTATATATATCCATTTCATAAAAATAATTATGAAAATTTGACTATAAACACTTGGCCTATGAAAGTTGGTTATGATAATTAAAAAGTGCCAAGTAGTTAATTTGCTTTTTGCTATAATTTGGTACCAAGAATTGATATTGTCTGGTGATGTATCTTCATTAGTTGAAGAAGGTGTCGAAGTAGATGTACTTACAGGTGGTAATTTGAAATGTTTAATTTATTTGCTGATTTTGTGTAAACAAAACCCAGCATTTTTGAAGTGTTGAAACTAGGCCTACTTTTGTGTGCAATACAAATATGATATATTTTTATATGAAATCACCTAAGTGATAAATAATACATGTATTTCCGAGGGAAGGACCTCAAGTGAACATACATAAGCCGTTTCGACATTTTAGTGAGAGGAAATTTAGATTTTAACTCACCTAAGTCTCAGCGGAGGAAGTGTTATCAGCGAGTTTAAACGAGTGCAGTGAAGTCGATCTGGATATTCAGCTCCACTGAAAGTGCTCCGGTTTATGCTACAAGACAAAGAAAGAGATTTTGTTATTCAAGTGAAGTTTAAATAATATTTGTAAAGTATAAATATAAGGCGTGGCGGTTGTACTATTTTTCTTGTGATGAAGAGCGATCCTTTACAGCAGACGACAAGAGGTTATATTAGGTTGAATAACCGTCTATGTAGCTACAGACTTACTACGTGAACATGCAAGTTAAACTGAATTGTACAAAAGCAGCTGTTTTCGGAAAGACTAGAGAAAAAAAACAATGCCATCCTTACTTATCGCCTTGAACCAGAACAAGTAGAGGCACTTTGATAAGACTAATTTACTAATTTTATAAGGAGATGGAATCTAGATTGTGATATTTAAGATTCTAGGCCTACTTTATGGCAAAAACATTTATTTTGTTCCACGAAGTAATTTTAGGCTTAAAATTAATTCGTACAAAAAAAAAGGGGGCACTGTAACGTTATTTGCCACCCTACCATTTATTTCCTTATATTTTTCCCAAGCTTTGTAAATAGTTTCAGGTTTATTTTCGTTTGAAACATGCTGTGTCGCCGGCGTGACAAATAATACTATTTGCATCCATTAAAATAAATTAAAAGGACAGAATATAGAACATCTAACACTGTTTTAAATAATTTAAACAATTAATTTTGACCTAAGGAAGAACACTTACTTTTTTTTAAAACATATTAATTTCCTTCCAAGAGGTCTGTTGACTCTTCTATTTATTTTGGATGTCAGCCATGATTTATTTTAACGCATGCGCAGATATGATGAACAAGTGAGTGGCGAGTCTCGTGCTTGTAAAAGTAGTAAAAAAAAAAGAGAGAAAAAAAAAGACGTTCCAAAATAGCGCGCATTTCAATTGTGACAGATTAAAATAAACATTTAATTCTCTTAAGAAACACTGACATATATTTAAATCTTGATACTAAATTTGTATCTTATTTTATAAACAGTTCATAGCCAACACTTTATCTTTTATTTTATTGTATTAGTTTTCTCTTTGGACTTAGTAGAATATAGAACGTTTTTTAAATTTAAAACTGAGAACATTTTTTGAAGAGGATGAGGCTTTTTTCTTCCGGAGTGTCATTTAACATGGAGCAAATTTATATAGCTCCTAATTAAATTTAGTTTTCAAGTGGAACAATGGTTCGAAAGTAAAAGTACAAGTACTCAAATGGAAAGTTAAGTGTCTGGAGACGAACTAGAGTGTTTATTTCTTCAAATTGTGGACGAGTTAGAATAAATAAAAGGAAACAGACTTCAGACATTCTGGTTTCAACATGGATGAATTCATTGGTGAGGTCCAGCCAAATCTTCAATTTTAAATATATGTTATTTCTCATTTTTTTTTTATTTATCAAGCTATGATACATGCAAAAACTTTCAGAAAGGACTAAATACACTCAGACTCTATCTATTCCAGGGAATTGATTAATATTTTATTTTTTATGTAAAAATATTAATTCTATTGATTTTTTTTTTGTTCCTCAACAATACCTTTTTTTTTTGTCTTACTCAAAACTATATATTCTATAAAAGTTTAGCCTATACATATATTATTTTCTTTCACTCTATTATTATATATATATATATATTAAAACTCCTAAATTTAATCATTTCAGAGATTGTTCATTTAATTGTTTAACTTTGTTTAAGAATTTATGTAATACCATATATTTTATTTTGTCATATTAGCCTTATATTTATTCGGATATCCTTAGGTAGGTTTGGGATGTAATAAAAGGGAAACAATAATGATAATAATAATAACCCACAAAAGTTTCAAAAATTGTTTTTTTTTTATTGTAATCTCAATTAGTACATTTTTTGTTTTTTTTATGATCCATTGTATTTAAATTACTATTTTTTATTTTTTTTTTATTTTAAGTACTCTCAACTCTTGTGGAAGTCTACAACACACCATTGTAACATTGACATTGTAATATCTAGGTAAAAGTTCCCGAGCACACCCAGAGGTCTCGAGCATTTAGAGTCGTCGTGCATTTGTTCAAATTAGTCGAGCTAAAGTTTATTTATATTTTTTTTTTATCATTATTATTAGTTCTCCTAGCTTCCAGGAGTGGCGCCCAACACAAGTTTTTTTTTATTAATCTCGACGTTACCCCTTTTTGTTGATAAGACACAATTAGGAAATTTATATTAGAGTACGAAGAAGAAAAAGAAGAACAGCACGAAGACTCTTCTGGTTTTGTTGACCTGACAATATCTGGAAACCTGACAAGACCAACTACACCAATCCAGCCTCCAACAAGACCTCCAGGATTCGGGAAGAGGAGGTTTCGTCCTCAAAAACCATGTGAAATGGTGGTCAGTCCAATGATTGATTTTTTTAAATCAAGGTCACAGCTACCCTCCAAACACGATGAATATGGAGACCTTTATTACCTTAAAGGCTTGCTTCCTGATTTAAAAAAGCTCGACGAAAGGCGCAAACGAAAATTCAAACAGGACATTATTAGACAATTAAACGATCTTCTTGATGAACAGGACGAACAACGCAGTTCACCAATGATGGTGTCAACATCACATTCAAACACATTTTCGCCTCACTCATTCACCCAAATCTCTTCCCCCGCCAGTCTGTATGATACAAATATTCCGCTCCTGATTGTAGAACCTACAGAGGGTGCTGAGCTTGTCTATGGAAATGAAGTCATCATATGATGTAGAAGAAAGCATCTGTTAATTTTAAGGCCAATCAGTCTATCCTAAATTCTACAAAATATCGTTTCATCTTTTATGTAATACTTTACTGTATCTCTTTTGTTTATAAATAGCTTGGTTTTGTAAAAAATTACATACAATTGACTAAGTTATTAGGATTCCTAAGTTTCTGTTGTTCAAAGTTATTGTCTCCTAACTATTATTATTATTATTGTGGTTTAGAGGCCCATCGACACATCGAGGTCATTAGGGCCTTGAAATATATTTAAAACATAATAAAATCCCGATAGGGGAGAGATATAATCATTCACCACCTGAGACACTCCATAGGAGTGCTCAAATGGGCTCAAAGTACAATTGAGTGAAACACCTGCTAAAAAAAACCACAGGTGTATCACTCTAATAAAAAACAAAACAAACATATTAAAACAATATATTAGTTAAAAAGAAAAAACTAACATGTTAAAATAGTTATTTTATTAAAGTTTGTTAAAATGGATAAAACGACAAGACAAACACATTAAAGTATACTAAAATGTTAAAAAGGTCTCAATATGAGGTAAAATCCAGATGAGCCACTTTATAAAAGTGACTCAAATGGCGCTCAAAAGATTCGCCTGGCGTATAAAATGGAGTAAACAAATAACTCCTTCAGCGCTGTCGCGTAATAAAAAACGAAGGTCACCTTTAAAATCAAGGGCCAGGCGAATAGGGGCATATCTGCGACACTCCACCAAAATGTGGTGCACACTAAGGGGAGCATCGCAAAATTCACACACTGGAGGTGGATCCCCTCTGAGTAAAAATCCGTGGGTTAGAAATGTATGCCCGACGCGGAGTCTCGTCACGATGACCTCCTCTCTTCTAGACTTTCGTATAGAAGGGGGCCATCGTGACACACCGTCCCTGATGGACCGCAGCTTGTTCTGAGCAGGGGTCGAGACCCACTGCTCGTGCCAGGTGCGTAACACTCCACGCCGAACATAACCCTTAAGATCTAAAAACATGACACCCAGACTCGCCTCCGGAGGCAAGCTCGCTGCCTCCTTGGCTGCCTGGTCCGCCAGTTCATTCCCTGGAAGACCAGCGTGACCAGAAATCCAGCAAAAGGCGAGCCGGGTGATTAATGAATCAATTTTTAAAATTTGTTCATGTATAATCTGCACGAGGGGATTCCAGGGATAAAGTGCGGACAAAGCAAACAGAGCACTCATGGAATCCGTGCAGATGAGAACAGAACGGTGACTATTTCGATATATAAAACACAAAGATTTAAAAATGGCATACAATTCAGCCGTAAAAACACTGGTTTCTTTAGGTAAACCAAATTTAAAATTGGATCCTTCCACAACAAAAGCACATCCCACGGAGGCTCCAGATTTAAAGCCATCAGAGTAGATGCGCTCAAATCCGTGAAAGCGAGTGGAGAGGAGCTCATTAAAGGTCCTATCATATACAAAGTTTGGGGTGGTCGCTTTAGGGAACTTGGCAAGATCAAAATGGCATTTCGGAGGGCGTATTTTCCAGGGAGAAACTCGACCTGGTGATATGGGGATAGCCTTTGGCAGCACTATCCCACACGTGTCGAAAACCGATAGCATCCGGATCCCAACCGGCCTTGTACTACGCCATTTGGTTTCATACAAGACACGGTTAGGGGGATGAAAAACAGGGCGGTAGGCAACATGATCTGGCATGCAGTGCAGTTTAGACACGTAAGATGCCAGGAGGTAAGACCGCCGGTAAGAAAGAGGGGGCTCACCGGCGTCGGCACAGATGCTGACGACTGGGCTGGTACGAAAAGCACCAGTAGCCAGTCGAATGCCAGCATGGTGGACGCTATCGAGCATCTTTAACGCCGAGGGTCTGGCGAAACCATATACAAAACTGCCGTAATCAAGTTTTGATCTCACCAAGGCTCTATAGAGGCGCATCAAGGTTTCCCTATCCGCACCCCAGGACCGACCGCTAACCACTTTGAGCAGGTTTAGTGCTTTTATAGACCTCGCTTTCAAGTCTTTGATGTGGGGGATCCAAGTTAATTTAAAATCAAATAAAAGTCCCAGGAACCTTACGGTCTCGGAGACAGGTAAAACAACGTTGTTCATTAAAATATTGGGGCTGGCTGTATTCCGCGTAATCTATGGAAGTGGACGACAGTCGTCTTGGCCGCAGAGAAGCGAAAGCCATTACGAGATGCCCACAACCATAGATTGTTTACAGCGAGTTGTATCTGTCGTTCAGCCCTGTGGAGACTTGATGAACTGCAATAAATTGCGAAGTCACCCACAAAAAGGCATGAACGAACAGGTAAGCGCACGTTGTCTACAATGCTATTTATCGCAATAGCGAACAACGTGCAACTCAAAGGACTTCCCTGGGGCACCCATTTTCTTGAATAAAATCATCGGATAAGGTGTTGTTTAACCTTACCCGGAAGTGTCTATCAGACATAAAATTAGATATAAAAATAGGGAGGTTCCCACGGAACCCCCAATTAAACAGGGTTTTTAAAATGCCGTACCACCAGGTGGTGTCGTAAGCCTTCTCCAAATCAAAGAAGACGGCCAAGAGGTGATGTTTATGGAGGAAAGCGTCACGAACAGCAGTCTCAAGGCGAACAAGGTGATCCACCGTTGATCGGTTACGGCGAAAGCCACATTGCATATTGGATAGCAGATTGCGGGATTCTAGATACCATATAAATCTTTTATTGATCATTTTCTCTAATATTTTGCATACACAACTAGTTAAGGCTATCGGTCTATAGCTAGTTGGCTCTAATTTATCCTTGCCACTTTTATATATTGGGATAACGGTTGCTTGCCTCCATAGTGTTGGGAATTCACGAGATTCCCAAACACAATTGTAGAGGTCTAAGAGGAACGCCCGTCCAGCAGGGGACAGTTGGCGCAACATTTCGTAATGGATATCATCCGGGCCAGAAGTTGTATTGCCCGCTTGGGACAGGGCATAGGTAAGTTCCTCTTTACTAAAGGGGAGTTATAATCCTGCGCTTATGCACCGCGAACTTGTTAGAGTAGCTCGCAGTGCTTGAAATAGCGGAGAACATCGAGCCCAATACATTGGCGACCTCCACAGGGGAGGAGACAAACGAACCGTTAGACATGAGGGCAGGTATACTATTAATGGAATTTTTGTTACCACTTAATTTACGTATATTGTCCCAAACCTTAGTTGTGAGAGTGGTAATTGTAAGGGTAGAAATAAACTGTCTCCAAGAATCTCTTCTGCTTTCTCGAATAAAACGGCGAGCTCGATCACGTAGAATCCGGAATGTTTCCAGATTCTCCAAAGTTGGACGTCGATGAAAGAGGCGAAGGGCCCTTCGACGATCAGAAACAGCCAACCGACACTTATCGTTCCACCAGGGAACAGGACGGTGGCGCGGATTTGGCGAGGATTTAGGGATAGAAGCACTCGCCGCCGCGATGACCGTCAAAGATGCCCAGCCTTAATATCGACGTCAGGATGTTGGGATTCACCAAATACAGCGAGCACGCGGTATCGATCCCAGTCAGCACGTTTTAGCACCCATTGGGGTATCCGCGCTGTACTGGGTGGATCTTCAAGTGGTGAGAGCAGAATGGGATAATGATCACTGCCACATAGGTCCTAGTGGACTTCCCAAAGGAAGTGGGCAGCGATCCCGGGACTGCAAAATGTTAGGTCGATGGCAGAGGATACACCATTAAATGTAGAGAAGTGTGTCTGGGTCCCGGTGTTCATTAACACCAGGTTTCCCGAGACAAGAATATCCTCTACCATCCTCCCACGTGCGTCAGTGATATTGGACCCCCACACCAGGTTATGCGCATTAAAGTCCCCCAAGATGATATAGGGGGCGGGAATTTGTATAAAGAGGGCCTCTAGGGTCCTCTTAGGAACACGCTGTCCCGGTGGGAGGTAGATGCAACATATTGTTACCTCCAAAGGGAGGGAGACTCTGACAGCAATCACTTGGAGATCAGAAACGATATTAATATTTGTGTGATATATATTGCTTCGTGCGAATATAGCCACACCTCCGCTAGCCCGATCAAAGAAAGGCTTGTCGGTACGATACACATCGTACCCACGAAGCATCGGGTTGTCATTTGGGCGGAGGTGGGTCTCCTGCAAACACAAGATGGAAGGATGCAGGGAAGAAATTTGTTGTTTAATTTCATCTACACGAGCATAGAAACCCCTACAATTCCATTGTAGTAGCGTCATAATTAGTTAATATAATATTTAGTTATCCTCGCAATCCATGTCACTATCCCTTAATAATAAAAATTGGTTGAGGGCCTTTTTAGGTCCTCTTGCCTTTCCCAGTCTCTCCTGGACCTCCCGCTTCAGGAGAGGCTTCGCTTTATTTTGGAGAGACTGGGTAGTCGGATCCTTGCGCGAAGGCTTTGTTAAGGCCTTCGAGCTTTCTTAATATTATTTATTTCGGCGGTCACTCGCTGGTCCTTCTTCAAGGCACCAGTGGGACTCGCCTTTACGGCCTCACCTGTTTCGCCACTCATCCCGGGCTCTGGTGGCCCAGAGGCGAGAATGAGCGACTCGACAGTGGCCGCACGTAATTTATTTCCCGAGGGGGCTCGGGGGAGTTCTCCGAGGGGGCTCGGGGAGTTCCCCGAGGGGGTCTCCTCGGCGGTACAGGTGGTGGAGGCGACTGTTGTGAGGGTGTCGCCACCTGTCCTATATTTCGCATCACCATAGTTGATGCTGGTTTTTTTGTTGAGTCTCGAATAGAGACGAGTGGCACAGGTCGTGTAGAAGTCTTTGCAATATTAACTGCGCAGTGGCAGTTAGGGCAATTTTATTTTTGGCTTTAGGAACTTTGAAATACCGGAGCTTGCAGTGCAGTATACTCTTTGCGTGCCTGGGCTTAAGGGATCTTCTTTTCTGTTTGGATCTCCAGGACTTTTTTCTCTACTTTCCAATTCGGACAGGACCGAGACCAGGCAGAATGAGGACCCTTGCAATTAATGCAGAATTTAGGAGACTCGCATGGTTGTTCGTGAGCCTCCTGTCCACAATCTGCACAGGTTGGCTTACCACGGCAACGCAGCTTCGTATGCCCGAATTCCTGGCACTGAAAACAGCGCCGAGGGTTGGGGACATACGGTCGGACCCTAGCACGTGGAAACCAGCTCGGACCTCCTTTGGTAAGGAAGAAGTGGCAAATGTTAGGATATAACTGTCAGTATTCTTCACTACATCGTTCCTTTTGATGGTAATCCTATATACTTCGGTGACATGTTGAGGGGAAAAGCTCCTCACAGATGTCCTCAATGCTTACGCAGTCGAGGTCATAGCAAGTGACCATTCCCTTGCAAACATTGAGGAACCTGTGCGGTTCCACCTTCACCTTTAAATGATTCGAGGGGCTCAACGGTATGGTAGTTATTGCCATTATTTTCGCTGTCTGAAGGTCATTTTCGGTCTGGATCATTATTGTGCCATCGCGTAGTTTTCTAATTGAAACCCCAGACTCGGCAGCTCCACTAATCTTTCTTTCGAGGACAAATGGGCTGACACGCCTGAGGTTCTCATTTTCTTCTATTCGAGACATTACCAGGAAGCGGGGCTGGGGCCTCACCACTTCCTGGATTTTTTCAATTAAAGGGCTGGACGGCCTTACCCGTTTCCGCCTCTTATCTATATTACGACCCTGCGAGGGGCCGGGCAGACAGTTGCCAGCAGTGTTTGGCAGTACGTTGCCAGCGGCGACAATGTTGTCGGCCATGCCATGATTGGGGACAACCTACACAATACTCGGATCGTAGACCCAGGGTGATCCAAGTTGGTTCTACCACATATGGCCCTGTTAACTGTCCCGGCGAGAGGCTCTATACGACGCTAGACATGACAACCTTCGCATAGAGCATCGCCGAGAGAGAGGTCGTCGAAGCAAGTGGGTGTAGGAAAGTGCCAATTTTACGTCCAGGCCCTCATGAACGCAACCGATCTTTTCCCAAAGTAGGGTACCCGGTTATTGTCATCCCTAAGGCCCTTCTACTAAGGTATTGCAACCGGCGCACTTTCATTTAGGAGCTCAAGGCAGTGGTATCCAATAGTAAACAGAGAAGAACCGGGTTAGTTGCCAAGGTCGTCAACGGAAAGGCCAAAGGCCTCTGTGCAGGATGAACGGTGGGGGAAAGGAGGAAAAAGGTAAGGGTAGATAAAGCAAAGGGGGAAGAGTGAAAAAAAAGGGGGAAGGTGAAGGAAGAAGAAAATGATGTGAAAGGATAGATATAGGATAGTTTTGTCCCACACGAGGTACGTCCTGCACAGAAGCCTCCCCTTTTAGTCGCTTCTTACGACAAGCAGGGGTTACTGCGGGACTATTCTAAACCCCGTCTCGCAGGGGGAGAGCGATATTAAAAAGCTCGCGTTTCAACTTGCTATCCAAAATGGACTGAGCCATCCATTCTGTCTTGGAAAGGAAGCAGCCGGCAAGAAGTGGCTTCGTGGCTTTTTGGGTAGGCATCCCCAACTTTCTGTGAGAACACCGGAAGGAATGTCCTCTGCAAGGTCGAAAGGATTTTCTCGTGAAAACGTGGATTCTTTTTTTGACATTTATGAAAAAGAATTCGATAAAGTTCAACCTCACCGTGTCTTCAATGTTGACGAGACTGGGGTTACGGTGGTTCAAAATAAGAAAACTAAAGTAATTTCCCTGAAAGGGAAAAAAGCTGTAAGTTGCATAACATCAGCTGAGAGAGGTAAGCTGATTACTGTTGTCACATGCATGAATGCCACTGGTGTATTTGTTCCTCCAATGCTGATTTTCCCTAGAATAAACATGACCCAGCCTCTGATGAATGGGGCTCCTTCAGGATCGATTTGGGGCTGCCATCCATCTGGATGGATCCAGATGGACCTTTTCACAAAATGGTTTGTCCATTTCATAAAGTTCACAAAACCCACCAAGTCTGATCCTGTTCTGTTGGTATTGGATGGACACTACAGCCATACAAGAAATTTTGAGGTGATTGATATGGCTCGGAACTCGTATATTACCATCATTTGCTTGCCCCCACATTCCACGCATAGGATGCAGCCGCTAGATGTGGGCTTCATGGGTCCTCTGAAGACGTATTATTCTCAGGAGATTGAAACATGGCTGCGTAATAACCCTGGGAAAGTCGTCACGCACTACCAAGTCGCAGAGATATTTGGGAAAGCTTACACAAAGGCTGCAACCATGGCTGTCGCAGAAAAATCCTTCCGAAAAACTGGACTTGTTCCATGCACCAGAAATGTGTTAGTGGATATTGACTTTGTGCCTGATGAGTCAGAGGATATGCCTGGTCCACATGCTCCTGCACAAGGTACTGGCTCTACAAACAGTGGATCGAATCCAGTAAACCCTCTTATCGAACCATCTGATATTTCCCCGGTACCTTCTAAACCATATTCATCGGGAACTTCATCTTGTTCAGGTTCTGCTGCTGTAGTTACCACCTCCCCTTATAAAAATAATTTAATGGAGAAAGCCGCAAAAAAGGTGGAAAACCAGAAGAAGAAGCTTGATAAAACAGAGAGACCCGTTGGCGCTAACTCCAAGCCTGCAACCTATACAGTTTCAACATCTAAAACCAAAACAATTTCCGTGTTTTCCTCTGAAGCTTCATCTTCTAAGAAGAAAGCCAAAATAAGTATCAAACAAACAAAGAAGAGGCGACCTAAACAAGCTCCATCCCCACCCAGTTAGTCAAGCACTGAAGATTACGAAGAGCCACCCCTACATGATTCTGACTCCGACTTCAGTTCTGATGATTCTAAAGAAATGGATGAATGTGATGCTGAATGCGTACTGTGCAGTGGTTTGTTTTCAAAGGACCGTGGTGGGGAAAAATGGAGAAAATGTGCACAGTGTTTTCAGTGGTGTCACGAGGAATGCGGTGACAAGCGAGACTCCATTTTCTTGTGTGGCCCATGTCATGACATTTGAACATTCGTTTTCATTACTGTTGCAATATTTCAAACTTGTTTTGTGAAGAGAAAAAATCCATTGATTGGAATATATTTCGACGAAAAAACCACTCTTCAAGTTGATTAATTTCTCATGTGTTTATTACTTAAAATTTTGTTCAAATAAACACACATTTTAAGAAACTGTGTTGGAAACCTTTTATTTTGAAAATATTAAGGTATTCTGATTTCAAAAAATAAGTTACTGTAATATAAGATGGTTCTCATGTTTGGATCCCTATGTGTCTCATATTAGGAACACCTTTTCCGAAGTCATTCATTTGTCAGTTTTGAGTAATTTTTTTTCCCTTGAGTTGTATGAAACATTGAACAAATTTCAAATTGGATAGTGTTAGCCAAATAATGTATGCTTCTCTGGAAGAAATGGTGGCGAAAAATTTCTCCATTTAAAGGTCAAAAAATGACTCCGACAAAAAGTATCTCATAATTGGGCCCTTTACCCTACGTCTCTCTCCCTGGAATCTAGTATATTTATTTTGGGTGGGGACTGTTTGATTTTCAGAAGTTATGCATAAATTTTCGAGCGATTTAACGGTTTGTTCCTTGTCTGCTGTTATGGGTTTATCTTTTTTTTTTGTAATCTGGTCGTGTATTAATTTATTTATTTTAAGAGAAAGAGTTTTTAACTGTTCTATTTGGAGTTTAACCTGCTCACTGTCACAACTCAAATGTAATATCCTATCTTCAATATGTTTACTTTTGGTAATAATTTCTTTGTTTGAGAATAACTAGGGGATTTAGTTTCCTTAACTTGGGTAAGCAAATTATTTAATTTTTGTTCTATAATAGGGATTTCTATAGAATTAGTAGGTATTAGTTCGGCGACTACCCGTGACTTTCCTTCGTCCTGTTCCTGATCTCTTATTTCTCGAAATTGTGACCGCATTTTATTTGTGGTTGGGCCTGGGTTAACTCTTCTAATATGCAATTCGTATCGGAGTTCGTCTGATTCAAGTCTGTAAGCATCCATGTTTATTTTAGATTTGTGTAGTGAACACACAGTAGCAATTAAATAATGTTTAATTTGTTGTTTAGCGCTAATGTACCCTGCCTCATTCAACATGTACTCCTGTATTTGGTTTGGTAATACCACTTCAAAATTTATAAGGAAATAAACACATAAATAAAATTGTTCTCTTAACCCTTTAAACATGATATACATATGATATATGTTGAATTTTTTGTTGCCTAAGTATACGTTTCAACAAGAACATAGTTGTGCTAACTGACTTGGTTGGACGATTTACTCGCGTATCTATACATTAATTAAATTACTACATCACTTTAAAATGTCATAGCATACTAAAAAATAGTCAACTTTTCAACTTAGCTGTGGAACTGTAGTGGTGGCATCTTGAGGAACTGTGGTGATGGTGTCTGTAGAGCTCCATGGTGACTTCTCATTAATGTTTGTAGTAGGGGTAAATGATGGTCTTGGTGAAGATGTTGGAGAGGAATCCCCACGTATGGTGAAGAGTTGTGGACATTGAGACGACTTTTTGTAGACACGGACTGTTGGTTCTATTCTTCGTTATAGTGTTGTATATCCAAAATTGTTTGTTCGGTGAGTTGTCCCGGTTGACGAAGGCGTCTGCATAGTTTTGTTGCCATCGGAGTCTTTGTTTGCTCTGCTACCATGTTAACTCTCCCTTTTTTTAAAATTTATTTAATCGTTTAATTCCCTTAACTTCCTTCTGTGGCTTCATTGGTAAGTTAAGTTTGAAGTTTACTTGAAGTTATTATTCATGGGTTATTGTAAGTTGACACACATTAAACAAACCATATATATACTTGTTCATAATATTTATTTTAATGTAGATGTTTGAAATAATTTAACAACTCTGAAAACTGACTCGTGCTAAACTTAATAACACCACATTGTGAATTAGGTCACAACGGTTTAAAGCTCAATTGTGAATAACTGAATGTCAGCGGATGGTTCAGCCGAACTGAACTGACTGGACTACAAAAGTCAACTGACTTAACAGGGTCGAACTCACGTCCCGCCCGCGTGGAAGGTAAAGGAAAGCACTGACTGACCTGCCCTCTACCGTTACACACGGCGGGCTCGCAGTTCAACACCGCCGGTGATATGTAGAGTCTGACGACACACTCTACAAAGGTTTAATTAAAGTAATACCAAGTATATAACATTATAGGCCTAGCTGTTTTAAAAATTAAGTTTAAATACCATCTAGGGCCCTAAATTATTTTTTGACATATTTTAATTTCACTAGCATTAGCTTGAACTCATTCATGGAGTAGAAGATTATATAATGATTAGGTCCAGCATACATGCATGTAGGCTACGTAATAGGCGTGCGCAGGGTGTGATCAATGGGGTTGCCAGTTGGAAGATGAAGGAGGCTGGATAAACATTCTCCCTTTACCCCTGAAAATCTGTTTTTTTAACAATTACAACTAATTAAAAATTTGAAGGAATATATGTTTAATTTCACAAAACTATTATTTGAAAAACAAACATTCTATTATGTCATACACCTGCTGAAGAGTAATTTTTTAGGCTCTTAAATATTGTAATTTCAAGTTTGTACCCACGGCCAGCCTATTTTCTATGAATGGGACCACGAGGTGTTGTAGAAGGATCTCAAGCCTACATTAATCACTAACCCTTGAAATATACATTTTCACGTTTAAAACAAAATTGGATATTTTATTCCTTCGTCTGTCCAACTTTTTTTTTTGTGGCTATAGTGGTGGCGGCATGATCTAACCATATCTGGGCCTGATATATTTTTTCCAAGTGACTTAACATTTTTTATACCCAACCATATAGATTTGGAGCATTACATTCCAGAAATTGCAAGATCTAGATTTAACAGAAGAAAATGTTTACATGAGTGTAAAAAAGGGGGCTTAAATTATCAAGCTATTGGACATTAAAAAATTAATCCTAGGCTTATATAGGGCCTATATTTTAGGCTATGACATCAATAAAATTATAAGGTCTACGCATTTAAAAGAACAGTAATTTTCTTACCATGTCAAGTTCAATAAAAATCTCGTTCTGATAACCAAAATTAAGTTCGTCATTATTATCATCATCCAATGAACTGGCATCATTATCATGTCCAACGTTTTCGGTTACCTGTAAAATTATGATTAACTTTTTATATAGCATAGAGCAGTTTAAGTAGTTGAGAAGTCTGCTGACACAGGATTCCTAACGCACCAAGGAAATTAGGCAAGGATCGCCATGTTCAAGGAAGCAACAAGAAGAGCTTATTGTTGACCAGCAAGTTGTGTTTGGAATTTAGGAAGAAACTGATGAAATACTACATTTGCACTCTTCCTCCAAGCAAATATGGGTAGATTACTTTCTAAATGCTTCCTTCCTCATCTTAAGCCCGTTATAGTAATCATCATCCTATATATATATATACACACACACACAGGCGCGGATACAGGGGGGGGGTCAAAGGGTCAGCTGACCCCCCTGTGGTGTTAAGAAAATTAATTTGAAAAATGTATATTTAGAAAGAAAATACCAAAAAATTAAATCATACAAGTTGTTATCTTTCCTAGGGATGTGCGAATATTCTTTTACTCTCAGGTGAAGCAAAGATTGAAGCATGCCAAGAAAGGTTGAAGCTGAAACCAAATACAGTTTTTTTTATCAAATAACACTATTATTAATTTTTAAATTATCTACTAATACTTCTAAATAAAGAGAAAGCTTAGTAGGGAAAAAACACAATATATTATATTATTTTTATGCTGACATATCTGAGTTTATTCCTGCTTGCGTTACACTATCAAGTTAGTGTTAAAATACTTTTTATTGCTGTTATGTGATTATTATAATTTATTTAAATGGGTAGTAATTAGTGATTTTCAAATATTTTCGTTACTTAGAGAGGTTTTATTATAACTTCAAAACTTCTCAAGATGCTAAGGTTATAGTGGTTGTCGAAGTGACGAAGTCGAATCGAAGGTGACTTAGGCTTCAACTTTGACTTTGACATTTCGAAGATTTGCACACCCCTACTGAATTCCTAGTGCAGGCTGTTCACCTCATACACCTGTCTTCAACACAAATAATGGATAAGGGTGAGAGGGGTGGAGTGTGCTATTTTTAGAAAGACTTACCCCCTTCCAGTGAAAAGTACGCTAATCTGTTTCAAACCAGTCAGAGGTAGCTGGAAATATTTACTTTTAGTATACCGGAGCGATTCGTTCGAGTGGCCTTAGACGTGGAACATTTTACGTGTGTGTGTCGTTTTGTTAATGCTTATGTGCAATAAAGTGTAATTT
Source organism: Timema cristinae (assembly GCA_039000515.1). NCBI lineage: Eukaryota > Metazoa > Arthropoda > Insecta > Phasmatodea > Timematidae > Timema > Timema cristinae. The sequence continues at coordinate 16,487 of JBCFYV010001837.1, read as the reverse complement.
ATAAATATTTCAATCTCTTTGTGATTATAATGACCTATGATGGTTTTATTTACTCTTAGTAAATTGTGAGTGTGATATTTGTGTTTTGTTTTTTATGGTTATTGTGCTACTGCCTATTGTCATTGTGATACTGTGACTTTGATACTTCCTCCTGCTATTCAATTTTGTGATAAATTATTGTCTTTGCTAGTTATGTGATTTGAATGCAAGTATTGATATTATAATGTCAAAAAGAAAGGGACAAACAGATTTATTTTGTTTTTTCAAGAAAAAAAATCCTGAATCAACAGGAAATGAAACTGTGGATTTAATTGAAAATAGTGCGTCAGTGAACTTTATTTGTGACTCACCCTCAACCAGTGGATCTAATTCAAATACTAAAATCTCTATAGAAAGTGTAGGACCAGAAAAATTTGATATTGGCAACTTTGTTGGAGCTGAAACTATTTCCGATGACTTAAAATACCACATGCTAGTAGAACCGTGGACTCCACCACTAAGCTACAAGTTCCCTAATGTTGTTCAGTCAGGAGGTATTAGACATTTTCAAAGATCATGGCTGGACAAGTTTGTTTGGTTGACGTACAGTGCTAAGGACAATGGTGCTTATTGTATTGCATGTGTACTTTTTGGATCAAAGGAAGGAGGTAGGAGTAGAATATCTCTTGGAAGCTTTGTACGGACTCCGTTTCTAAACTACAAAAAAGGAAATGAAATGCTTTGCGGACATGCCTCAAATGAATATCATAAAACAGCAATTATAAGATGTTCTGAATTTAAGAATACATTTGAAAACAGGACACAATCAGTTGAAGTCAGACTAAATTGTGAAGTGAAAAAAAGAATTGAAGAAAATCGAGCACGTTTGATACCCATGATAAAGACAGTTATACTATGTGGCCGACAAAACTTTCCCCTAAGAGGTCATCGTGATGATGGAGAGCTTAGCGAAAACGATAGCACAGAAAATGAGGGAAACTTCCGAGCACTTTTAAGATTCCGTATTGATGCCGGTGATAGTTATTTAAAGAATCACATAAAAACAGCACCCAAAAATGCAACATTTATTAGTAAAACAACTCAGAACGAATTAATTGAAGCTCGTGGAGAAGTTATCCTTAGTAAAATTGTTAAGTCTATTAAAGCAGGGCAATTTTTTTCGGTACTAGCAGATGAAACAACGGATGTTGGAACAGTTGAACAGATGAGTCTTTGTGTTAGATTTCTGGACATACTTTCACTCAAAATTCGAGAAGAATTCTTAGGTTTTGTGGAAGCGAGAAATCTCAGTGGCGAGGCTCTCACAAACTTACTTCTTGAAAAATTAAACAATTTGGGACTTAAAATTGAGAACCTGCGTGGTCAAGGGTACGATGGAGGGTCTAACATGTCTGGTAAAATCAAAGGTGTGCAAGCTCGTATTAGGGAAAAGCAGCCTCTTGCTATATATATGCACTGTGCTTCTCACAAACTAAATCTGTCCATTTCTAAAGCATGTTCTCTAACAAGTGCAACGCTATTGCTGTGGTCAGTAATGTAACAAATGAAGTAAGAGAATCCAGTAAACGAACAGCTTTAATGAAAGCAAAACTACATGAACAATATCCTGAAGAAACAAAGTGCAAACTCAAAACGCTTTGTGAGACGCGTTGGGTAGAACGACACGATGCATTTTTACAATTCTTACATGTTTTTGATGCAGTTGTATGTTTCCTACGAGTATTTGATGCGGAAGCACCATCATCAAAGTCATCACTTTTACTCACCTCAGTTCTCAGGTTTGACTTTATTATAACTCTGCATATTGTTTCATTTATCTTCAGTCTAACAGTCACGTTGTCTCGTCAGCTTCAAAACCCTTCGTTAGACCTGAAAAACTGCTATAATATGGTAGCAAATGTTTTAGAGACATTGAAAGATTATCGGAATAACCCTAATAAATATACAGAGGTCTATAATGAATCGGTGAATTTGGCTGTAAAACATGAAATTGACATCACTATACCAAGGACCTTTCGGACACAAACTCATGGGCCAAATGTTGCTGCATATAGTCCTGAGGAATATTATAGACTAAATGTTTACCTGCCATTTGTGGACTATCTTATTTCTGAATTGTCAACTAGATTTTCATCAACTGGACATGATAATATTATCACATTATACGGTTTAATACCAGCATTTGCCAACCAAGACAATGAAATTTTATTACAAGCAGCTCAAACATATGCTAATGACCTTCCTGGGACTTCGTCAGAACTTCGTGGAGCGATTGACTTGTGGCAACAACGCTGGAAACATAAATCTAAGGCAGAGTGTCCATCTAGTGCGGTTGACAGTTTAATGCATGCTTCAGATGGTTTTTACCCAAATATTAAAGTTCTTCTCCACATTTTGTCTGTTCTTCCCGTGACTACTTGCACTAGTGAGATATCATTTTCTACCTAAGAAGGTTAAAGACATACTTAAGGTCAAATATGGATGAGGAACGATTAAATGGTTTGGCCATGTTAAATATTCATCGAAACATAGAAGTTCATCCTGATGAAGTTTTGGAGAAATTTGCTCAAAAGAATAAGAGGAAAATGCAATTAATGCATTTATAAAATATGAGGTACGTTTGAACAATGTTTAATATAGGTTTTATAGTTATTATTATTATTATTATTATTAATTATTACTATTATTAATTATTACTATTATTATTTATTACTATTATTATTAATAATTATTACTATTATTATTAGTATTAGTATTAGTATTAGTAGTAGTAGTAGTAGTAGTAGTAGTAGTTATGTTATTTATAATTAGCATGACCCCCCTATGAAAATTTTCTGGATCCGCGCCTGCACACACACACAAACAGGTAGTATAAAGCCCGATGATGAAAAATAGACCTATAGGTAAGCTGGCAATATACTGCAAATGTGTGTTATTAATCAGTCTCATCAAATATTTGATTCTCAAGGGTGACCTGGTGGTCTAGGGATAAGGTGTCGGACTCCTGTGCTGGCGGCCGGGGTTCAATCCTCGGTCCCGGCACAGATTTATCTGATTACCAAACCCTTCCTTCACCTCTGACAAGATGTGTATTAATCACAACTTGTGAATGTGAGGAATGCCAGGCCTCCACCGTGGTTCGGATTCCACGTTAAACTGTAGGTCCTCCATTTCATTTCACAATCACCCTACCATTACACATTAGCGTAAGTGTGTATAACCCGAACGGGTAGTAAGACGCGGTGCTAATAATAATAATTTGATTCTCAACTCATTTCCACATCTCATAATTATTAACCTAATATGTATCTTGATAAACACCCTTTTTCCGCAAGAAAAGATTGTATGGGATAGTCTGCTAATTAACATATTAATTATTGGGTATTTAAATAATTTTTGTGCCATATTGTGACTATTTCAAACCTTCAAATAACTTATTACAAGTTCAGTGATTTTGGTCAATTTTGTTTTATTTATATTATTTTAGTAAACTTAAAAGAGTCTACCAAGAAACTTACAATTATATATTTTTTACATCATAGTGAGATAGAAAAAATATGTCAACATTGGTTAACGCTCGATCAATTGAAAAGAATAGCATGTCAACAAATTAATTAACTTAACTAGATTCAATTAAATACTTACGCTTTGTTCATCATGATAAAGAGTATGCTCTCCATTAGCATAAATGCCACCTACCAAGGTTATATAGTATTAGATTCTGTATCAGAAGTTTCACGGTTGCAGTCAAACATATCCCGAAAGTATTTTGTTGATCTTGGAATATCTTCAGTATCATTTTCTTCCAAATATCTTTTATATTTTTTCATTGTGTCACAAGAATGCAAGAAATAAAATAACTATTTTTAGAGATATTTTAATCTTGAACAGGTTAATTAATGTCGTGTTTAACCATATTTGTAGAAAAAAATACTCTCGAATTTTAGGTTATCAGTACCTACACAACATAACCAAGAAGACAAGCTTTGACAACATCAAACTTTCTAGCTTAGTGCAAAAGCAGGTCAAGGAAGCGCTACAATCGAAGGATATATTAAATAATCTAGTGGCTACTATCACTGAATTGGTGACCCGTGCAGTAGTGATAGAACTGAAAGATCTACTTGATTTTAATATGGATGAAATCAAGAAGCTGAGAGAAGAAATTAAGAAACGAGATGCTGATCATAATTAGCTAAAGCGTGAACTTGTCATTTCGAAAGACGAATTGGAACAATACCAAAGATCCAACCTGAGATTTGTTGGTATTGCTGAAAACACCTCGGAGAACACGGACTCTTTGGTGCTGGATGTGATTAAGAATAAGCTCGATTTACCGCATGTGACTGTTGATGACATCGACCGTAGTCACCGAGTAGACAACATTTCAGGAAGCAAACCTAGGCCTATCATTGTGAAGTTTGTTTCATACAGGAAACGAAGTGAGGTCTTCCGTGTGAAACGACAGTTTGCTGGGTCAGGAATAACTGTAAGGGAAGACCTAACTGCTGAGCGTATGATCTTACTACAAGCAGCTATACAGAAATTTGGTTTTAAAAACATATGGACTTTAGATGGACGCATTGTTGTCAAGACTGAAACGCTCAAGTTGCACATAGAAGAGCTACTCAGGGCACAGTGAATGATCTGGAAATACAATTTATTACTTCTCTTTTTGAAGTTATACTTCTTTAGGCGTGTTATGAAAAAATTATGAGTGAAATTTTAAGATGCGCGCGCATCACTGTAACACAAAAGTAATAGGTTGAAGCTAAACCGCTCATTAAGTCTCGAAAATAAAAAGCTACCAACAAAATAGAAATAGATTCTATGTTAGTCGCGCATGTTGGTACGCTCATAGAGAAATGTATACTATGTTATCCTTTTCTCTATGGTACGCTCGTCGCCTCTGATCACTGTTTTCATATATATAATATTTATCCACATGTTTCTAGTTTCTACATTCACAACACGTGTGAATTATATATGTGCTAATAAATTATATTCAGTAGCGATTTAAATTGAATATTTTGATTAATATTATTTACTATTCGTAAATATTAGTGAAAAAAATGGTGCTTATAGACTTTTTCAAGTGCTCCAATATAATTGAGGCTAACTATACGTATGTATTATTTATTGATATAAATTAAAATATTATTATTTAACATAATTAATACTAAATATTATTAAATTATTATTGTTAAATATTTATTATTGGTTATTTAATATTTACAAAATAAAGAAATAAAATTAATAAAACATTTAATAAAAAATTTGTGATAAAAATTTTAATCGAACATCAAATTAAAATATTAATTTTTAATATGTATTATTAAATTGAATAAATAATAAATATTTATAAAAATAAATGAACAAATGTAATGAAAACTTTTTGATAAAAATGAAAAGTGAATATTAAATTAAGGAAATAATAAATATTAAAAAAATGAATAAACTTAAATTCAATTTTTTGAATTTATTATTAAATTTATTCATTTACTTTTAAAATATTAAATAATCAATAATAAATAATTAAAATTAAGAATCTTATAATATTTAGTACAAATTATGTCATATATATTTATTATTTTCTAAATTTTATTTTTAATAATTATATGTATATGTATGTATGTATGTATGTATATATATATATATAAAATTAAATTATTAATTTTAAATTTTAAATATTTATTATTAATTTCTAATATCTAATTCTCTACAATAAATATTATATCAATACCTCCTCTCAATTCTGCAAAGATTAAGACAAAAGAGAAAAAAAAATCAAATATAATAAGGTAAAAGCCTAACCAACAAACTTTTGTATTCCAATACTTATTCACAAATTCTAATCAAATTTCGGTAACATTTAATAGATTTCTAAAGTACTCAAATTTCCTTATTGCTAATCCTTTTGTCATTATGTCTGCTACTTGTTCATCAGTTGCTACATACTGTAATTTAAAATCACCACTACTAATTAAATCTCTTACAAAGTGAAGCCTAACATCAATATGTTTGGACCTCTTTGTCTCATAGGTTTGTGCCATTTTCATACAAGATTGGTTGTCTTCAAAGACAATAACTGGCTTTACACAATCAAGACATTCATCAAATAACTGGATTAAAAACTTACATTCAGACATTCCAGCAGAAAGAGCCAGATACTCAGCTTCACTACTAGAGAGAGCCACAACATTTTGTTTTTTGGAACACCATGACACAACATTATCGTTTAATTTAACAACAAAACCTGTAACACTTTTCCTATCAATAGGATCACTAGCATAGTCTGAATCAACAAAAGCTTTAACATTTATATCTGCACAAATATTTTTAACATACTTCAAACCAAAATGACTAGTATATTTGAGATAACGAACAACATTCTTAAGATAATTCCAATGAGTTTCATTATAACAATTTTGAAACCTTCCAAAATAAGATACTGCAAAACAAAGATCTGGCCTCGACCCTAGCATCAAATACATTAAACTACCAATCAATTCTTTATATGGAACTTTATAACTTTTTCCCTCTGAGACCTTTTGTAAATTCAATTTTGGTTGTACTGGTATTTTTGAAATTTTACAATCATTCATCCTAAAATGATTTACAATTTTGTCAATAGGATTTCTTTGACTAATCAATATATTATCCTCTTTCTTTTCAATTTCAAGACCTAAAAATATCAATCTACCATCAGAAGTTAAATCCCTAATGTCAAGAAAATTCATTAACTTACCCTTTACACTATTAACATCATCAATTGAGCTTGAGAAAATAATAAAATCATCAACCCAAATCAAAATATATGTAAAATCGTTAAAGTATAAGCATGGATCAACCTTAGATCTTTGAAAATTTAACTCACTCAACAATCGGTTAACACTGTCGTTACAGCACTTTGGGCTTTGTCTCAAACCATATAGGGCTTTCACCACTTTACACACTTCACCTGTTTTTGTGTGTAAGCCATCAGGAGGGTAAAGATACACAACTTATTTTGATTAACTTTTTAGAAAAGTAGATTTTACATCTACCTGATGAATGAATAAAGCACGCTGAACAGCAACAGCCAATAGTGTTCTAAGTGTCACCAACCGATCTACCGGAGAATAAACATCTTCCTCCTCCAAAGTAGGTTGCTGGTAACCTTTAGCTACCAAGCGGGCTTTCTTCTGAGCTACACCATCAATTGTCTTCTCAGTAAACACCCATCGAGATTCAATTATGGATACATCAGGTGGAGGCTGTACCAATTCCCATGTATTATTGCTCTTAAGAGACTCTAAGGCCCGTATGCAAGAACGAGTAGGAGAAGAGGCGGAGAAGGAGTAAAGGCGGAGGTCGGTTGATTTGCTTGCAAGGATGAGCGCACGGGCGCGCGCTTGAGAAAACTCGAAGGTAGGTCCCGACCAGCTTTCTCCGTTACTCCTATCCCTTATACACAGGGCTACTCCGGCGCGGCGCGCATGAGCAGAAAGATGTCACACATCTGTTATTGTTTTGTGTTGTCAAGAAAATATGGCGCTCCATGACTACCGGATTGTCACGTATTTAGACATTATCGACGACTATTTTGAAGAATAGGCTAATAAAGTTGTTGTGATTCAACTGAGGCATGTTAGGGATTTCCAGGATACCTGTTAGGATTATTGTGACGAACAATTTTATAAAATATTTTCTATTTTAGAAGGAAGTTGCATGGCAAGATATCTTCCCTATGTTAGAAATTGACAATCCCGAAACACGAGGACTTCCACTGCTTCATTTACAACAAATGTTGACCACCCTTCGGTTTTATGCCACGGAAGGCTTACAGGTAAATTAATACCAAATTGTAAATATACTTTTTTTAAAGGTTATATTATTATTACACTTACAAAAAAACATGGTTATTAACCCTTTTTTTTTAGAATGAACAACTAATTTAAATTTTTTGATTGAATTTATTAATAAATTTTCATGTTTGTTTTTGTTATGTGTTATTTAAGATTAATTTAGCATCAGTATTTAAGTTTAATTTATATTAGGACTTGTATTATTTACTGACAACATATTTCTTCAGTTTTTTTTTATGTAATCGAAGCAAGTAGGCTAATTGATTGTTTTGTGACATACAGTAGCTATTGGGATTTTGGTTGACATTTAATATTGATTTTTTGTATGTATATAAAATCCAAAATAACCTTACCTCTAAAAAAATCACAGTAGGCCTAGGTCCTACAGACATATTTATTCTTATAATTTTTTAAAATTGGCTAGTAACTTTGTTCTTCCATTTTTAGGTTGTTGGCGGAGAAATGTAGGCCTACAATGTTGACTAGTAAACGGTATCCCGTGTCGTCAAGAAAATATCAATTTGGTTGGCCCAAAACCTGCAAAATGTGGTGTGGTTTCCTACCACAGAAGCTGAACTGGGAGCTGTGCAAATGCTGTTCTACGACAAGGCCAACTTCCCTGGAGTTTTATATCGAAGAGACTGCACCCACATCCCTGTCCAGAGCCCCGGGGGTCTATTTGAGAGTCTGGGCTTCACCACATGGACTATTAGAGTTGGAACCTTATTAAAATCATTGTGGTGGGCGAATCAAAACATCGGTAATGTTACTATATAGCTGGTTCCATGTTCCGTTAGAAACAGACTTCTTGTCTAAACACACGTACCAAATGTGGACATCCATCATCTTGACCTTACAGACCTCTAATGAAATGGAGAATGGTGGGAACTAGCAGGTTAACACTGCTCATTTTGATGCTAAATGTATGTCCCAATGAGGGAGGGGCAACTAATATTTTCGTTCTACACAGGAAAGTAGATTTTTAATCCCTTTATGCTAAGGTGGGTGTATTGTTATGTAAATTCAACTCTAAATTCTTACGTTTTAAACTTACTTGTAAGAAATCTACACACACCAATATTTTTAGCAAAGTACACACACAATTAGTTGTACGATCTTTATCACCGATTGTATACACAATCCTGTCGGTTTAGCACTGTCATACTATCTGGTCAGGTTATATGCATACATACTGATTACACTGTTTCTGGGATGAGGAAGTTTGGATTAAAAAGTGTACACACATTTGCAAGGAGAAAGGGAAAAACCATTTACGAAAGACCACCCTGGTTAGACTTGCCTGGGATTCAAACCATGATCTCGCCATCTTCAGCAGTCTAGTTCTTTTGTGAGTTTGATATTTTATACCATGTGGCCACAAAAGTGAATTATTTATTTTAGTGTTTATACTTGCACAATATCAAGACACAAACTTTACACAGACTGTACTGGCGGGCCATGATACACTCTGTGCCAAGCATGACAAAACATAATACAAGCTGCTCTGACACTGATCGTTAGAGAGAACATATCATGTTTATATTATAAATATTGTGTGTTAAAAAACATGATGATTGTGATCCTCGCCAGTGAGAGCTAATAAATAATTTTGAAATTGACTTTTAATTTTCTTTTACTGATACTGGAGTTGTAAACCTGAATGTTTTCCTGCCTCAGATTACAGGTACTGTAACCAAGCACATTGACACCTAAGTACCATAGTAATAATAATAATGTATTAGATATTTTTTTTAGCACTACGTCTTACTACCCATTTGGGTTGTACGCCTAAATACTAATTACACTAGGTAATGTGTTGGGAATATGAAAGGTTGAATTTAGAGGAAGTGAATCCACATTTGTGTGGAGGGAGAGTGAAAAACCAATAAGGAAAATTCACCACAGTTCACTCGACCGAGATTCGAACCTCATATCTTTCTGTCCTCGGTGGTCTAGCTCAACACAAAAATAGCGTGTTATCCTTCATTTCATCTCACAATCACCCTACCATTACACATTAGCATAAGTGCGTATAACCCGAACGGGTAGTAAGACGCGGTGCTAATAATAAATAATAATAATAATAATATAATAATACACCACCGAGGTGGGTTTAGTGTTGATCATGTTATATGATTTGTAACGCATTTAGTGACTATTGTATGCAATATTGTTGAAGTTCAATTCAATTTAATAGAAACGTAAACAAACCAAAATAATTTGACCTTATACACTATTAAATTCCCACTTACTTTAATATTTACCAGGCAAATATTGGAAGAAGGCCTAATGATTCAAATAACATTTATTTAGAAAAGCTCATGGCTGCATCTCATTATGCACTTTTTTGTTGATAAAAATCTGTATAATATATTATTTAATAATGCTAAGTTCAGTGAAAGTGATTGATATTTCATTAAATTTTTTTGATGTATTCAATTAAACTTACCTATGACATAATTGGACAGATTCTACCAGATAAAATTACAATTTATATAATATAACTCTAATAACTATAATATAACACGTCCCTTTTTTATGTTTCTATCCACCTTTTCTTTACCTTCTTCCAAATATAATCTATTTAATATAATATTAAAAATAATTTCTAAGTGTTGTTTGTGAGCCTATATTATTAAGACAAACTACTGGATATATCTTCGGCTTGTGGTGCAAACAGATGCTCAAATTTGGACCTTGGGATGAAAAATAATAAACCACCCTGCTAAGGAATGGAAATAATTATAATCATTTTTCCACAGTCAGTTTATTTTAAAAGATAAACACTAGAGAATGGCCAGACAAAAAAATATATATATATATATATAAATTGTCAAAATTTTATTTGCAATGCTGAATTAAGATACCTGCAGTCCTTAGCAACAACATAAGTGGTTAACATAAAACAGGAAATCAAGTACCCCAGAGATCTCCAGAGCAAAAGTGAAAAGTTCCCTAATTACTTTATAACATAAGAATGTAGATATATTTACATTTTATAGGTTAATGTAGGGTGATCGATCTCGACACAATGGATATTGGAAATTGTAATTTTACTACACATCACTTAAAAATAACCCTAATATGAATATTGTTTTTAACAAATGGGAAAATGTTGGTAATTTTATAAATTCTAGAGCCGAAACATCTAGGCTCAATTCTTAAGTTCTATAATTTTATGTTTCATAATTTGAGACATAATAGCAAGTTAAATGTATAAAATATTAATAAACAGTAATTTACTATGTAAAATTATTATAAAATACCTAGCTATAACAATTCTGTAAAAAGAGATAAAGGTTGTTTATCAATCGGAACATTTAAACATAGTTAACAAAAGTGTTTTCAAAAAATTGAATATGATGTTTTGTTTATAGGCCTGCTTTCTTGGTAAAAAAAAAATCAGGTTACGGTATTTATTATTCAAGAGAAATAGATCCATCACAAAAATGTCAAAAGTAATCAACAAAGATTCCTAACCTTAGGTCTAACTACGCAGCAGCAACCTAATGTTCATCTATCAGAACTCACTCTAAATTCAACACTTTCTAGTTCATCAAAAAGAAAATTGATTCACTTGAATGCAGATATAAAGATAATAAGTGTTAACAATAAATGTGGAAATATTATAATTGTTTTGAATGTTTTGTCAACTATTTTACATATAATAGTCAAATTTAAAGGTCTAGGGTCCCCAAGAGGGATGCAGGTGATGTGAAAAGGCTGACCGAGACTTGAAGCACTGGTGTAAGAAATGGCAGCGACAAACTGACATTGCTTGTAGTTGGAAAATCTGAAAAATATGAACAAAACAAGCTTAGCTAGTCTGTTTAAATGGGAAGGTTTTATTAAATTTTAGATGTTACTAAAACACCTTTCATAAGTCAGATGTCAAGTCATATGGTCTTCAGCTGCTACTTCCAATAATATCAAAGAATAACACTAATAATGTATTAACATTCTTAACATTGTATAATGCACAGATAAATGTTTCAATGGCTTGTTTTCTGCAAGTCCTTTTTACTATAATACTAAATTAGGGTGTCAATGCACATAATCATTAAATTTCTTTTAATTAAAACCATTTAGATTACATTTTCAAACAAGCTTTTGAAAATGTAATTTAACATTCAAAGCATTGCAGGTCAACAGATGCAGGATTGATTGATATTGCACATTAGAATTTTTAAACACATACCTACATCTTAAACCTAACACTCACTATAAGGACACACATGTTATGTACGGTAACTAAAACAAGATTTAAAGGACAGGCCTAACTTATCGACAGGTGTGCATTATGCTCTTAAAGACTCCATCTACCAATACTAGACAGATTAAAGTCAACAAAGTCGTTTTTCAGGAGTTAAAATGTTTATAACAATCATGTAATTAATTTGGTAAACAATTGTTAATTTTCTGTTTACTATCATGAAACTACACCTATTTTGTATGTGTGTATCAATATTTTGTTTATTAAAAAGTAAATAGTAGGCTTACCCTTCTTAATCCAAATTTTATTTATAAATATAAATAAACTTATAAAATCAGTTTATGTGTGTGCATCTCTCTGTAAATATGAACTTTATAGTTTCAATATCTCACATAGCCTAGCTCTTGTATCGAGATACCCCAAAATGGTAGTGACAGCAAGCGTGTAGCCTGTAGACCTCAGAGCAGCAGTTATGTCCGAGTTAAAGTGGGGGGGGCTACCACCTTAACCTTGGGACATGATGGCTTGTGAGAATTGTAGGGCCCTCGTCCAGTGCTCATCAGTTCCACTGTCTCTTCGACTAGTTGCCTCTTCCCTCTTGACTTGACAATGTCCCAATGTTTGCGCAGGTGACCAGAGTTCTAAAATGATTCACAATAATATAAGCACAGTTAGTTACAACTAGGTTAACTTGAGGTGTCTTTGTTATCAAACAAGAAAAGATTACTAATGGTTATTATAAATTATCATAAAGGCCTATATTTATGAAAGTTCCCACTATACAGCTGGCTATATTAATATACTGGTTCTAATAACCAGTGTAGCATTTTATGAAATTGTTGTCTTTATAAACTTCATGGTAATAATGTATGTTTCTGTGTTGTAATTTTTTCTATTTATGAGTATTACTTTGTTAGTTTAGTTAGGATTGTTTGGTACTGGTAAAGGTTACTATGTTTACTTCGTGACTAGGCCTACACCCAGTACAAAAATATTATATTGAAGGTTAACTAGCCTAAGATAGTACTGGTCTAAAGTGCTAAATCAGGCCTACCAAAACCTACCAGTACACAACATACATAAAGTTAGAAGTAAAGAGTAGTTTAGTTAATTAATATATAAATTCCACTCGTTCTTAGAACCGCAAAACAACTTTTTGTTTCGACTTATGCTATGTAAAAATAAACAATAGGCCTACAGAGAAAGGGAATAAAACTTATCAACGCTAAGGCCTACAAATAGTTTTTGGTTACGTTGACGTTTGTGTTTACCATCAATAAGAAATACGTTTAAATATTTTACTTTACTTGTGTTTATTTCTATAGACGATCCAATTACTCAAATAATATACGTCATTTTATATAAAGTATTAAAGTGAAAATAATGTAAGATAAAAATAAACTCACCTTTTGGAGGTTACCGGAAGATTTAAAAATCCTAGTAATTTGCTCCCACGCTTTCTTCTTAGCTGCGATGTTCCTAACATCAATTTTTTTTTTTCATTTGACAGTTTTAAACTACCTAATTAATTCTAATAAATACCATTTTTCTTTCTCACTTCATCACACTCTCTTAATTAACTACAATGTTTCTACCAACGCGCGGACATATTTAAGCAGGCTATCAAACTTTACAAGCACAATCGACACTTTAGAAGGCAGTAGTTGTAGAGAATTTTATTTCCCTTCGGGGTGTGGTACTCCTGTGTAAGATTTCTTGCTCTCATCAAAGACGATAGATCGAGCAGTGGCAACCTTTTTACTTACAGGATCCCACACTCGATAGCCATTATGACAATACCCTATCATAATTAATTTTCTTGAACGAGCGTTTAATTTCCCAGAACGATCTTCTTTGGGAATGTGTGCATAAGCTGTGCAACCAAAAACTCTAATTTTACTCAAATCAGGCTTATATTATTATTATTATTATTATTGTGGTTTAAAGGCCCATCGACACATCTAGGTCATTAGGGCCTTGAAATATATTAAAACCATAATAAAATCCCCATAGGGGAAAGAGATAAAACATTCACCATCTGAGACACTCTATAGGAGTGCTCAAATGGGCTCTTGGTATAAATTAAGTGATACACCTGCTAAAAAAAAACCACAAGTGTATCACTCCAATAAAAAGACAAAACAAACATATTAAAATATAACACGTTAAAAAGACAAAACATGTTAAAATGATAATACGTTAAAAAGACAAAACAACATGTTAAATTGTAATAAAACTGTTAAAAAGATCTCAATATGAGATATTATCCAAAAGAGCCACTTTATAAAAGTGACTCAAATGGCATTAAAAAGATCCGCCTGGCGTATAAAACGGAGTAAACAAATAACTCCATCCGCACTATCGCGTAATAAAAAACGTAAGTCACCTTTAAAATCAAGAGCCAGACGGATAGGGGCTAGTTTGCGACACTCCACCAAAATGTGATGCACACTAAGGGGAGTATCACAAAACTCACACACTGGAGGTGGATCCCCTCTTAGTAAAAAACTATGGGTCAATGCAGTATGCCCGACGCGGAGTCTCGTCACGATGACCTCCTCTCTTCTAGACTTTCGTATAGAAGAGGGCCATCGCGACACACCGTCCCTGATGGACCGCAGCTTGTTCTGAGCAGGGGTCGAGACCCACTGCTCGTGCCAGGTGCGTAAGACCCCACGCCGAACATAACCCTTTAGATCTAAAAACATGACACCCAAACTCGCCTCCGGAGGCATACGTGCTGCCTCCTTGGCCGCCCGGTCCGCCAGTTCATTTCCTGGAAGACCAGCGTGACCAGGAATCCAGCAAAAGGCGAGCCGGGTGCTTAATGAATCAATTTTTAAAATTTGTTCGTGAATCATCTGCACGAGAGGATTCCACGAGTAGAGAGTGGACAATGCCAACATAGCACTCATGGAATCCGTGCAGATGAGAACAGAACGGTGACACTTACGATACACAAAACAGAGATTTAAAAATGGCGTATAATTCAGCCATAAAAACACTGGATTCACCAGGTAAACCAAATTTAAAATTGTTTCCCTCCACAACAAATGTGCATCCCACGGAAGCCCCACACTTGGAGCCATCCGTATAGATGCGCTCAAAGCCCTGAAAGCGAGTGGAGAGGAGCTCATTAAATGTCCTCTCATATATAATCGGCGGGGTGGTCGCTTTAGGGAACTTGGCAAGATCATAATGGCATTGAGGTAGGCGAATCTTCCAGGGAGAAACTCGACCTGGGTATGTGGGGATAGCCTTTGGCAGGACTATCCCACACGTGTCGAATACCGATAGCATCCTGATCCCAACCGGCCTTGTACTACGCCATTTGGTTTCATACAAGACACGGTTAGGGGGATGAAACACAGGTCGGTAGGCAACATGCTCCGGCATGCAGTGAAGTTTTGAAACGTAAGATGCCAGAAGATAGGACCGCCGGTAAGAGAGAGGGGGCTCACCGGCGTCGGCACAGATGCTGACGACTGGACTGGTACGAAATGCACCAGTAGCCAGTCGTATGCCAGCATGGTGGACACTATCCAGCATCTTCAACGCCGAAGGTCTCGCTGATGCATACACAAAACTGCCGTAATCTAGTTTCGATCTTACCAAGGCCCTATACAGGCGCATCAAGGTTTCCCTATCAGCCCCCCAGGACCGACCGCTAACCACTTTAAGCAGGTTGAGTGCTTTTATGCACCTCGCTTTCAGGTCTTTGATGTGGGGAATCCAGGTTAATTTAAAATCAAATAAAAGTCCCAGAAACTTTACGGTCTCCGAGACAGGTAAAACAACGTGATTCATTAAAATACTGGGGACTTGTTGTATTCCACGTAATCTATGGAAGTGGACGACCGTCGTCTTGGCTGAAGAGAAGCGAAAGCCATTACGCGATGCCCACGACCATAGATTGTTGACAGAGAGTTGTATCTGCCGTTCAGCCCTGTGGAGACTCGATGAACTACAATAAATTGCGTAGTCATCCACAAAGAGGCATGAACGGACAGGAAGGTGTACGTTGTCCACAATGCCATTTATTGCAATGGCGAACAACGCACAGCTTAAAATACTGCCCTGGGGCACCCCATTTTCTTGAATAAAATCATCGGATAAGGTGTTGTTTAACCTTACCCGGAAGTGTCTATCTGACATAAAATTAGCTATAAAAACAGGGAGGTTCCCACGGAACCCCCAGTTAAAAAGGGTTTTTAAAATGCCGTACCGCCATGTGGTATCGTACGCTTTCTCCAAGTCAAAGAAAACTGCCAAAAGATGCTGTTTATGGAGAAAGGCGTCACGAACTGCCGTCTCGAGACGGACGAGATGATCCACCGTAGATCGGTTGCGGCGAAAACCACATTGAATATTTGATAGTAGATTGCGGGATTCTAAATACCATATTAATCGTTTATTTATCATTTTTT
>JBCFYV010001836.1:0-41358 GCA_039000515.1 Timema cristinae | reverse complement strand
GGTTTTTTTGCTTCTTAAAAAAAATCCACTCTGTTTTTTTGGCTGTACTTTCATTGAAATAGAATGCATGGTTGTTTAACCTTGTGCTTTCCGCGGGGCATGACAACTAAGCATGATCTGCAACCTAAGTTAATATAATATCTAAACTTTCATTCTAACTGAATATTTGCCTGAAAACCTTATTTCATCAAACATTTAAGACACAAAATTTGTCCCGTTCTTTCAGGACAGAAACAACAGATTTAATTGATTTATCATGGCAGGATTAACGCCTGGACTGAAAGGAATTTTGCAAAGCTATTCTCATTATTGTTCTCCCGCATTGGGATTGCAAAACCTTTGCATGCATTTTGTAGCCTTATGGACTGTGTTTCATAAGTGAAAGAGCTAATATCTTATTTGAAACGCCTCCTGCTAGAATTAAGTTTTTCGTTAGTTATTTGACATAAAATGAAATAATATATTGATATTTACATTCTTTGTATTATATTTTGAAAATAATCAAAAGCTGTTTAAACTTTTCTGCTAATTTCAAACGTGATCGGAAATATTGTATGAGTTTCTTCACCAATTGAGTTAGATTCAGGAACTTTGTGGCTTCAAGATACAGACATGGTGTTATGTTTTGGTTTTCACTCACGCTTTCTCACCACACCTTTTTTTAAAAATAGGATATTGCCCTTTTCTGAATCTCCTGTAGAAAATAAAATATGATTCTATGAAAAATGTGTGCAATAGATAGAATTTTTTTTTAAAATTATTTCCATAATTTAATATAATACTCGTACAAAGAACAAACCTTATTTTTAATAATATGGGTCTAGACTTAACAAGGCTTAGCTACAATTAATATATTACCACTCACGGGTTTGAGTGGTCTAATCTAACTTCGGATTAGACTTGCCGCTTGTGTCAGGGAGATCATATATTAGAGTTCATATACCCTAACCATTATCAGACTGTCTAAGTGACTAGCATTACATTTTTATATTTAACCTAGAATATAAACCTGTGGTTTCTAAGCAGGTGTAGCACGTCTTATTCCCTTCCTGGAACTTTACTGTGATTCTATTTTCATGTAAGGCCCTATGACATCGTTTCGACGGGCCTATAAACCATAAAATAATAATAATAAATCACGTATTACTACCAGTTTAGATTACGGGATCAAGAAGGAAGCATTCTAGACTCAATTTACTCACATTAGCGCGGAAGGTGAATGAGAAACTTTTTTGGAAAAACCACTCTAGTAGAACTGACCGGGATTCAAACCCTCTAGAACTTTCATCAGCAGTCTGGTCTAACATGAGAGTGACACCTTAGACCATTCGTCCACTGAAGCACACTATTGTATACAATGCACATCTCTTGATTTACTTAATTGCTGGTCAAATATATGTAAATATATCATTTTTCTTATTTCGAAGTTTCAGTGGTGTAAGGAGTTGTCTTGACCCTCCTTTAACCGATCTTTTGGCCAACTCTTCGGAACCCCATATTACCACAGCTAAAGACTTGAGCCATATTTTCAAGCTGGACTTTATGCCAAGCTTATGCATTGACAAATAAATCCGAGCCAAGATGAATCATAAGAGATAGTTTATATTATATAAATAGCAATCAATAGAAGTATGGCGTGATCAATAACCTAATCTTAATGCCAATATTTTCTCTTTCCCCCCTAATATAGTCGTTTGGAATACTGAAAATTAGAAGAGCTCCACTTTTTATGTTTTATCCAGAAAGGCAATTCTACGAGACTTAAAATTGGCCGAGGGCCTAAACACATTTATGAGTTTATTTCCAGGGTAACAAGACAAACCGCTGAAATTTCGTGTGGGATATATATTTCTCATATGATAAATATTCACTAAGAAAGGGTTTTCAAAATTTCATATTCTGAGGCCTAAAAACTGCCTTAATGCCTAAACACGTTTATTCCCCCTATCTTCACATGGTGATTCGTCTTCTACTCTCTTTTTGCACGGTGATTCTTCTTTTACTGTAAAGGTGCATTCTAAAACGCTTTTTAAAAATTCTACTTCCTATGGCCTTAAACTGGCCTTAGCCTAAACACATTTATTACTATTTCCTAGCCCGTATTGGTCAATCAAAGTTGTGTGCGGTTTGTTAACAATTTTTCCGATTTGTTTTAGTGACCGACATTCGTTTTGTAAGAATAAACTAGTTTTTCTCTACGACTCCATTCCCTGTTGGAACGAGGAGTGTGTGTTGGTTATTTCTGACCGTCGAAAGGCCCTACGTCTCTTTCATTGGCGTCCTACTTTGGAGAAACTAGTGTCATTCCGGATATTACGTGCTCGAGCTCACTGTCTCAATCGATAAAGCAGAAGAGAGTCTTGAATACAGTTTATTTCTACCCTTACAATTTCCACTCCCTCAACTAAGGTTTCTTATCGGCGGTCGTATCTTGTGGCATCTTATGTGTCAAAACTACACAGCATCCCAAAGCATGTTGCTTACCTTCCTGTGTTCCATCCCCCAACGGTGTCCTTCTATAAGGATAATTAAAAGTGCCCTCCGTGGGATGTGCTTTTGTTGTAGAGGGACACAATTTTAATTTTTTTTACCTCGTAAATCCAGTGTTTTTACGGCGGCATTATATGCCATTTTAAAATCTTTGTTTTACACGCCTACCTCCTGAGGCGAGTATGAGTGTCATGTTTTTAGATCTAAAGGGCTATGTTCGGCTTGGGGTCTTAAGCACCTGGCACGATCAGTGGGTTTTGACCCCTGCTCAGAACAATCTACAGTCCATCAGGGACGGTGTTTCTCGGTGGCCCTCTTCTATACGAAAGTTAGAGAAGAGTTCATCGTGACGAGACTTCGCGTCGAGAATACATTTCTAACCCACGGATTTTTACTATGAGGGGATCCACCTTCAGTGTGAGAGTTTTGCTATGCTCCCCGTAGTGTGTACCACATTTTGGTGGAGTGTCGCAAGTATGCACCTATTCGCCTGGCTCTTGATTTTAAATGTGACCTTCGTTTTTTATTACGCGACAGTGCGGCAGGATTTATTTGTTTACTCTATTTGTAGCATTAGCCACAAACAGACCTACCCAATTGCACGGACACCGACTGCTGTTGGCCCGACTACGCACTCGATTCACCCAGCCGCTACACACACGTCCGACCACAACGACTAACAACAAAATACTGAGGCGGTGCCAATTTGACGCTCAGTTAAAGAAAATTCCCAGACCAAAGAACTTCAGAAGAAAAGATTATACTCTTCGGCCAGTGTCCAGTTTTGTTCTCCATTCTAGACGCGTGTGGAATCCCCCCCCCCCCCCCCCCCCCTTATTTATGTTCTTTAGTTTTCCTCCCCTCGTGATCCCGTCATTCCGTGTTCTGTGAACTGTGCTAAAATCATATAAAAGAGTGGTCATGCGAGTGGAGAAGCACTCTTTGACTGGCTTTGATAATCACAGGAGGAAGCTAAGGCTTCGGAGATTAATAACAAATGTAAACAAAATTCTTTTTCGTCATGTAATCTTTTCTTTTATTTCAAAATTCTTTTTGGCTTAATGAACTTATATTTTTCTTATAACGTATTAAAAGTGGGAGTCTGGTAGCAAATGACTAAGCCGTGTTTTTTTGTTGATATTTTTATTATGAAGAATAGCTAAGTCCTCTTGACGCATTTAATATGATCTTATATTCGCTATTTTTTATGAAATTCCTAAGACCTAAGTTTAAAAACTTTATATTATTTTTTTAATATTTGTCATTTTTCGGTCTAAATGCAATGGACTACAACTGTCCCTGCCGGACTGGCGTTCCTCTTAAACCTCTATAATAGTGTTTGGGAATCTCATTGTGGAGGCAAGCAAAAAAGTGGCAAGGACAAATTAGAGCCAACTAGCTATAGACCTATAGCCTTAACTAGTTGTGTATGCATTCTTTTAGAGAAAATTATTAAAAGGTTTATATGGTATTATATAATCCCGCAATATACTATCTGATATGCAATGTGGTTTCCGCCGTAACCGATCCATGGTGGATCACTTTGTCCATCTCGAGACAGCAGTTCGTGACGCCTTCCTCCATAAACAGCACCTCTTGTATCTCTTATTTGATTTGGAGGTGTACAACAACACCCAATGGTACGCTATTTTAAATACCCTTTTTAATTGGGGTTCCTGGGGAAACTCAGAGTTTTTATTAATAATTTTATGTCAGATATACACTTTTAAGTAAGGTTAAACAATATATACGATGGTTTTACTCAAGAAAATGGGGTGCCCCAGGGCATTACTCTGAGCTGTACGTTGTTCGCCATAACAAAAAACGGCATTGTGGACAACGTGCGCCTACCTATTCGTTTTATTTGATTTTAAATTAACTTGGATCCCCCACATCATAAACCTGAAAGCGAGATGTATAAAAGCACTCAACCTGCTCACAAAGGTTAGCGGTTGGTCCTGAGGTGCTGATAGGGAAACCTTGATGCACCTCTATAGGGCCTTGGTTAAGATCGAAACTTGATTACGAAAGTTTTGTTTATGGCTCAGCTAGACCCTCAGCGTTAAAGATGCTAGATAGTGTCCACCATGTTGTCATTCGACTGACTACTGGTGCATTTCATACCAGTCCAGTCGTCAGCAACTGTGCAAACGTAAACAAGAGAATTCTGAGGAAATAATAAACCAGAGAATCCCTAAGTAACCAAACCATTCAAGAGTAAACCAGAGACCCTGAAAGAACCAGATTAACTCTGGTTGTTTCATAACAGAAGGAAAAACACAGTAAGACCCAGAGCTTAGTTTGCTCTGGATCTCTAAGGATTTATGTTTTTTTCTTTGATTTCCTCTTAAGATTTTCACCAGGGCATCATGAATAAAAAAATAAAAATAGACAATACGTTTTCAACGAGAATGATATACAAACTAATTTCTACTATGTACATCAAGGAGAAAAAAAACATTACGTTGTCATCAAGCATTATATTGGGCCCACAAAACTAATTTCTACTATGTACATCAAGACAAAATAAATGACTACGTTGTCAGCGAGCATTATATTTGACCCACAAAACTAATTTCTATTATGTACATCAAGACAAAATTAATGACATTACGTTGTCAGCGAGCATTATATTTGGCCTACACACCTAATGTCTACTGTGTACATCAAGGGGGGGGGGAGACATCACGTCAGTGTGAATTATATACAAACTAATCCCCCCTGCGGGACGGGGTTTAGAATAGTTCCGCAGTAACCCCTGCTTGTCGTAAGAAGCGACTAAAAGGGGAGGCTTCTGTGCAGGACGTACCTCGTGTGGGACAAACCTATCCTATATCTTTCCTTTCACATCATTTTCTTCTTCCTTCACATTCCCCCCTTTTTTTCACCCTTCCTCCTTCGCTTTATCTACCCTTACCTTTTTCTTCCTTTCCCCCACCGTTCATCCTGCACAGAGGCCTTTGGCCTTTCCGTTGACGACCTTGGCAACTAACCCGGCTCTTCTCTGTTTATTATTGGATACCACTGCCTTGAGCTCCTAAATGAAAGTGCGCCAGTTGCAATATCTTAGTAGAAGGGCCTTAGAGATGACAATAACCGGGTACCCTACTTTGAGAAAAGATCGGTTGCGTTCATGAGGGCCCGGACGTAAAATTGGCAATTTCCTACACCCACTTGCTGCGACAACCTCTCTCTCGGCGATGCTCTATGCGAAGGTTTTCATGTCTATCGTCGTATAGAGCCTCTCGTCGGGACAGTTAACAGGGCCATATGTGGTAGAACCAACTTGGATCACCCTGGGTCTACGATCCGAGTATTGTGTAGGTTGTCCCCAATCATGGTATGGCCGACAACATTGTCGCCGCTGGCACCGTACTGCCAAACCCTGCTGGCAACTCACTGCCCGGCCCCCACAGGGCCGTAATATCGATAAGAGGCGGAAACGGGTAAGGCCGTCTAGCCCTCAATTAGAAGAAATCCAGGAGGTGGTGAGGCCCCAGCCCCGCTTCCTGGTAATGTCTCGAGTGGACGAAGGTGAGAACATGAAACGGGTGAGCCAATTTATCCTCGAAAGAGCGATAAATGGTGCAGCCAAGGCAAGTGTGTCTATAAGAAAACTTCGTGACGGCACCATTCTCATTCAGACAACATCCGACATCCAATCAGGCAACATACTGGCTCTTAAAGAAATACGTCTCGTATACTGGTGAAGGTGGAACCCCACAGGTTCCTCAATGTTTGCAAGGGAGTGGTCACTTGCTATGACCTCGACTGCGTGAGCATTGAGGAAATCTGTGAGGAGCTAGCCCCTCAGAATGTCACTGAAGTATACCGCATATTAGTGAAAGAGAACGGCAGTGAGAAAAAGACTGACACTTATATCCTTACCTTTGCGACTCTAACCCTTCCAAAGGAGGTCCGAGCGGGTTTCAACGTGCTCAGGGTCCGGCCGTATGTCCCTAACCCTCGGCGCTGCTTTCAGTGTCAGGAGTTTGGACATACTATCCTGCGATGCCGTCGTAAGCCAACCTGTGCGGATTGCGGACAGGAGGCTCACGATACACCGTGTGAGTCTCCTAAATTCTGCGTTAACTGCAAGGGTTCGCACTCTGCTTGGTCTCGGGCCTGTCCGAAATGGAAGGTGGAGAAAAAATTGCTTGAGATACAAACTGAAAAGAAGATTCCATACAACCAAGCACGCAAAGAATACGCATCTAGCCAAGCTCCGGTATTTCAGACCTCTTACAGTCAGATAGTTTCCCAGAATATCAATTGCCCCAACTGCCAATGCGCAGTTAACATTTCAAAGCCTTCTTCGAGACCCGTGCCACTGACCTCTACTCGAGAAAAAAATACTAATAGCGCGCCGGCAACGGTGGCGATGAAATTAGTGCCCAAGGTGACAACTTCGGAGATGTTGTCTCCACCACCTGTGCCACCTAGGAGTCCTCCTCGTGGGCCTCCTCGGAGAACATCCCCGAGTCCACCTCGGCTAACCCCCCCGAATCCACCTCGGGGAACCGACCCGAGCCCGCCTCGGGGTACTAAAACAAGGGCGGCCGTTGTTGAGCCTCTCACACCCCACCTCTGGGCTTCCGGAGGTGGGGACGAGTTGCGGAACAGTTGAGGCCGCTAAGGCGAGTCCCACTGGTGCCTTGAAGAAGGACCAGCGAGAGACCGCCGAAAAACATAATATAAAAAAAGGGTCTAAGGCCTTAAAGCCTTCGAACAATAATCCGACTCCCCAGTCTCCCCAAAATAAGCCGAAGCCTCTCCTGAAGCGAGAGGTACAGGAGAGACTGGGAAAGGCAAGAGGGCCTAAAAAGGGCCTCAACAAATTTTTATTCTTAAAGGATAGTGAAATGGATTGCGAGGATAATTAAATTTCATACTAATAACTTATGTCGCTACTACAATGGAATTGTAGGGGTTTCTATGCTCGTGTAGAGGAAATCAAACTAATAATTTCTTCCCTGCTCCCTTCCATCTTGTGCTTGCAGGAGACCCACTTCCGCCCAACTGACAACCCGATGCTTCGTGGGTACGATGTGTATCGTACCGACAAGCCTTTCTTTGATCGGGCTAGCGGAGGTGTGGCTATATTCGCACGAAGTACTATATATCATAAGAATATTAATATTGTTTCTGATCTCCAAGTGATTGCTGTCAGAGTCTCCCTTCCTATGGAGGTAACCGTATGCTGCATCTACCTCCCGCCAGGTGAACGTGTTTCCAAGAGGACACTAGAGGCCCTCTTTATACAACTTCCCGCCCCCTATATCATCTTGGGGGACTTTAACGCGCATAACCTGGTGTGGGGTCTAATTTTACAGACGCCCGCGGGAGGATGGTAGAGGATATTCTTGTCTCGGGAAACCTGGTGTTAATGAACACCGGGACCCAGACACACTTCTCCACCTTTAATGGTGTATCCTCTGCCATCGACCTAGCCCTATGTAGCCCCGGGATTGCTGCTCACTACCTTTGGGAGGTTCACTCGGACCTATGTGGCAGCGATCACTTTCCCATTCTGCTTTCAAAAATCCAAGATCCTCCCAGTACAGCACGGTTACCCCAATGGGTTCTTAAACGTGCTAACTGGGATAAATTCCGCGAGCTCGCCGTATTCGACGAACCCCATTCTCCCGACGTCGATGTAAAGGCTGGGCAATTCACTTAGACGGTCATAGCGGCGGCGAGGGCATCCATCCCTAAATCCTCGCCAAACCCGCGCCACCGTCCTGTTCCCTGGTGGAACGAGGAGTGCCGGCTTGCTATTTCTAACCGCCGAAGAGCCCTGCGTATCTTTAATCGACGTCCTACTTCGGAGAATCTGGAGTCATTCCGGATTCTACGTGCTAGAGCTCGCCGTATTATTCGAGAAAGCAGAAGAGAGTCTTGGAGACAGTTTATTTCTACCCTTACTATTTCCACTCCCACAACCAAGGTTTGGGATCACATTCGAAAAGTACGTAGTAGCAAAAATACCATTTATAATATACCCGCACTCATGTCTAACGGTTCACTTGTCTCCTCCCCTATGGAGGTCGCCAATGTATTGGGCTCGATGTTCGCCGCTATTTCTAGCACTGCGAGCTACTCTAACGAGTTCGTGGTGCATAAGCGCAGCATCGAGCGCCTTACTATTGATTTTGGCCAAAGTCGGGGGGAGGATTATAACTCCCCCTTTACTAAAGAGGAACTTACCTATGCCCTGTCCCAGGCGGGCAATACAACTTCTGGCCCTGACGATATCCATTACGAAATGTTGCGCCAACTGTCCCTGCTTGATGGGCGTTCCTCTTAGACCTCTACAATTGTGTTTGGGAATCTCGTCAATTCCCAACACTGTGGAGGCAAGCAACCGTTATCCCAATATATAAAAGTGGCAAGGATAAATTAGAGCCAACTAGTTATAGACCGATAGCCTTAACTAGTTGTGTATGCAAAATATTAGAGAAAATGATCAATAAAAGATTTATATGGTATCTAGAATCCCGCAATCTACTATCCAATATGCAATGTGGCTTTCGCCGTAACCGATCCACGGTGGATCACCTTGTTCGCCTTGAGACAGCAGCTCGTGACGCTTTCCTCCATAAACAGCACCTCTTGGCTGTCTTTTTTGATTTGGAGAAGGCTTACGACACCACCTGGCGGTACGGCATTTTAAAAACCCTGTTTAATTGGGGGTTCCGGGGGAACCTCCCTATTTTTATATCTAATTTTATGTCTGATAGACACTTCCGGGTAAGGTTAAACAACACCTTATCCGATGATTTTATTCAAGAAAATGGGTGCCTCAGGGTAGTATTTTAAGCACTACGTTATTCGCTATCGCGATAAATAGCATCGTGGACAACGTGCACGTACCTGTCCGTTCATGTCTTTTTGTGGATGACTACGCAATTTATTGCAGTTCATCAAGTCTCCACAGGGCTGAACGACAGATACAACTCGCTGTAAACAATCTATGGTTGTGGGCATCTCGTAATGGCTTTCGTTTCTCTACGGCCAAGACGACTGTCGTCCACTTCCATGGATTACGTGGAATACAGCCAGCCCCCAATATTTTAATGAACAACGTTGTTTTACCTGTCTCCGAGACCGTAAGGTTCCTGGGACTTTTATTCGATTTTAAACTAACTTGGATCCCCCACATCAAAGACCTGAAAGTGAGGTGTATTAAAGCTTTGAATTTACTTAAAGTTGTGAGTGGTCGCTCTTGGGGTGCTGATAGGGAAACCTTGATGCGTCTCTATAGAGCCTTGGTGAGATCAAAACTTGATTACGGCAGTTTTGTATATGGTTCCGCTAGACCCTCGGCGTTAAAGATGCTCGATAGCGTCCACCATGCTGGCATTCGACTGGCTACTGGTGCTTTTCGTACCAGTCCAGTCGTCAGCATCTGTGCTGACGCCGGTGAGCCCCCTCTTTCTTACCGGCGGTCTTACCTCCTGGCATCTTACGTGTCGAAACTGCATTGCATGCCAAATAATGTTGCTTACCGCCCTGTATTTCATCCCCCTAACCGTGTCTTGTATGAAACTAAATGACGTAGTACAAGGCCAGTTGGGATCCGGATGCTATCTGTTTTTGACACGTGTAGGATAGTCCTGCCAAAGGCTATCCCCACATCACCAGGTCGAGTTTCTCCTGGAAAATACGCCCTCCGAAATGCCATTTTGATCTTGCCAAGTTCCCTAAAGCGACCACCCCAAACTTTGTATATGAGAGGACTTTTAATGAGCTCCTCTCCACTCGCTTTCACGGATTTGAGCACACTGATGGCTCTAAATCTGGAGTCTCCGTGGGATGTGCTTTTGTTGTGGAAGGATCCAATTTTAAATTTGGTTTACCTAATGAAACCAGTGTTTTTACAGCTGAATTATATGCCATTTTTAAATCTTTGTGTTTTGTTTACCGAAGTAGTCACCGTTCTGTCCTCATCTGCACGGATTCCATGAGTGCTCTGTTGGCATTGTCCACTCTCTACTCGTGGAATCCTCTCGTGCAGATGATTCACGAACAAATTTTAAAAATTGATTCATTAAGCACCCGGCTCGCCTTTTGCTGGATTCCTGGTCACGCTGGTCTTCCAGGAAATGAACTGGCGGACCAGGCAGCCAAGGAGGCAGCACGTATGCCTCCGGAGGCGAGTTTGGGTGTCATGTTTTTTAGATCTAAACCCCCCTGCGGGACGGGGTTTAGAATAGTCCCGCAGTAACCCCTGCTTGTCGTAAGAAGCGACTAAAAGGGGAGGCTTCTGTGCAGGACGTACCTCGTGTGGGACAAACCTATCCTATATCTTTCCTTTCACATCATTTTCTTCTTCCTTCACTTTCCCCTTTTTTTCACTCTTCCCCCTTCGCTTTATCTATCCTTACCTTTTTCTTCCTTTCCCCCACCGTTCATCCTGCACAGGGGCCTTTGGCCTTTCCGTTGACGACCTTGGCAACTAACCCGGCTCTTCTCTGTTTATTATTGGATACCACTGCCTTGAGCTCCCGAATGAAAGTGCGCTGGTTGTAATATCTTGGTAGAAGGGCCTTAGGGATGACAACCGGGTACCCTACCTTGAGAAAAGACCGGTTGCGTTCATGAGGGTCCCGGACGTAAAATTAGCACTTTCCTGCATACACTTGCTGCGGTGACCTCTCTCCCGGCGATGCTCCATATGAAGGTTGTCATGTCTAGCGTCGTATGGAGCCTCTCGTCGGAAGAGTTAACAGGGCCCTATGTGGTAGAACCAACTGGGATCAACCTGGGTCTACGATCCGAGTACTTTTGCAGGTTGTCCTCCAACTCATGATTGAGTCCACTGTCACAGCTGACACCTTACTGTCCGCTGGCACCGTACTGCCAAGTTCTGCTGGCATCTTACTGCCCGGCCCCTCACAGGGCCGTATTAATGATAAGAGGCGGAAACGGGTAAGGCCGTCCAGCCCTGTTCTGATAAAAAGCCAGGAAGTGGTGAGGCCCCAGCCCCGCTTCCTGGTGATGTCTCGAGTAGATGATAGTCAAGATCTGAAACGTGTCAGCCCATTTATACTCGAAAGAGTTATAAATGGAGCGGCAAAATCTGACGTTTTAATAAGGAAACTGCGTGATGGCACCATTATGATACAGACTATGACTGACACACAATCCTCGAAAATTATGGCGATCTCCGAAATACCGTTGAGCAATACGGCAAATATACAGGTGATGGTGGAGCCCCACAGGTTCCTCAATGTTTGCAAGGGAGTGGTCACTTGTTATGACCTCGACTGCGTGAGCATTGAGGATATCTGTGAGGAGCTTTCCCCTCAGCATGTCACCGAGGTCTACCGTATCATTACCAAAAAGAACGG
This sequence comes from Timema cristinae, assembly GCA_039000515.1. Lineage (NCBI taxonomy): Eukaryota > Metazoa > Arthropoda > Insecta > Phasmatodea > Timematidae > Timema > Timema cristinae. The sequence goes on along the minus strand of JBCFYV010001836.1, from coordinate 29,515 downwards.
ACAAGAGAAAAAGACGGATACATACATCCTCACCTTTGCGACTCCCATCCTCCCAAAGGAGGTTCGAGCGGGCTTCCATGTGCTCAGAGTCAGGCCATACGTTCCCAATCCTCGGCGCTGCTTTCATTGCCAGGAATTTGGGCATACGAAGCTGAGATGCCGTGGAAGGCCAACCTGTGCAGATTGCGGACAGGAGGCTCACGATACACCGTGTGAGTCTCCTAAGTTCTGCGTCAACTGCAAGGGTCCGCATTCTGCTTGGTCTCGGACCTGTCCGAAATGGAAGGTGGAGAAAAAAGTCCTGGAGATCCAGTGTGAAAAGAAGATCCCTTATGCCCAGGCCCGCAAGGAATATGTATCCAGTCAAGCTCCGGTATTTCAGACATCTTATAGTCAGATTGTAAGCCAGAACATAAATTGCCCCAACTGCCATTGCGCAGTTAACATTGCCAATACGCCTACACGACCTGTGCCACTCGTCTCTACTCGAGACACTCAAAGACAACCAGCACCATCTATGGTGGTGCCAAAAATAGCACAAGGGGCGATACCCACGTCGAAGTCGCCTCCACCACCTATACCCCCGAGGAGGCCTCCTCGGGGAACACCCCCGAGCCCTCCTAGGGGAACCCCTCCGAACCCTCCTCGTGGACCCCCTCCGAGTCCTCCTCGAGGAACCCCGCCGAGCCCCACTCGAGGAACACCACCGAGTCCTCCTAGGGATTCTAAACCATCTGCGACCGTTGTCGAGCCGCTCAACCCGCCTCAGGAACTCCGGAGGTCGGGATGAGTGGTGGTACAGGCGAGGTCGCAAAGGCGAGTCCCACTGGTGCCTTGGGGAAGGACCAGCGAGGGACCGCCGAAAAAATAACCCAAAAAAAAAGCGTCGAAGGCTTTAACAAAGCCTTCGCGTAAGGATCCCCCGTCCCAGTCTCTACAGGAAAAACCAAAGCCTCTCCTGAAGCGGGAGGTCCAAGAGAGATTGGGAAAAGCAAGAGGACCTAAAAAAGTCCTCAATAAATTTTTATTTTTAAAGGATAGTGTTATGGATTGTGAGGATATTTAATTAAATTATATATTAATAAATAATGTCGCTACTACAATGGAATTGTAGGGGTTTCTATGCTCGTGAAGAGGAAATTAAACTACTAATTTCTTCCCTGCATCCTCCCATCTTGTGTTTGCAGGAAACCCACTTCCGCCCAACTGACAACCCGATGCTTCGTGGGTACGATGTATATCGTACCGACAAGCCACTCTTTGATCGGGCTAGCGGAGGTGTAGCTATATTTGCACGTAGCAACATATATCATAAGTTTATAAATATTGTCTCTGATCTCCAAGCGATTGCTGTCAGAGCCTCCCTTCCTATGGAGGTGACCGTATGCTGTATCTACCTCCCACCAGGTGAACGGGTTTCCAAGAGGACTCTAGAGGCCCTCTTTAGACAACTTCCCGCCCCTATATCATCTTGGGGGACTTTAACGCGCATAACCTGGTGTGGGGGTCTAATTTTACAGACGCCCGCGGGAGGATGGTAGAGGATATTCTTGTCTCGGGAAACCTGGTGTTAATGAATACCGGGACCCAGACACACTTCTCCACCTTTAATGGTGTATCCTCTGCCATCGACCTAGCTCTATGTAGCCCCGGGATTGCTGCTCACTTCCTTTGGGAGGTTCACTCGGACCTATGTGGCAGCGATCACTTTCCAATTCTGCTTTCAAAAATCCAAGATCCTCCCAGTACAGCACGGTTAACCCAATGGGTTCTTAAACGTGCTAACTGGGATAAATTCCGCGAGCTCGCCTTATTCGACGAACCCCATTCTCCCGACGTCGATGTTAAGGCAGGGCAATTTACTTCGACGGTCATAACGGCGGCGAGGGCATCCATCCCTAAATCCTCGCCAAACCCGCGCCACCGTCCTGTTCCCTGGTGGAACGAGGAGTGCCGGCTGGCTATTTCTAACCGTCGAAGAGCCCTACGTATCTTTAATCGACGTCCTACTTCGGAGAATCTGGAGTCATTCCGGAATCTACGTGCTAGAGCTCGCCGTATTATTCGAGAAAGCAGAAGAGAGTCTTGGAGACAGTTTATTTCTACCCTTACTATTTCCACTCCCACAACCAAGGTTTGGGATCACATTCGTAAAGTACGTAGTAGCAAAAATACCATTTATAATATACCCGCACTCATGTCTAACGGTTCACTTGTCTCCTCCCTATGGAGGTCGCCAATGTATTGGGCTCGATGTTCGCCGCTATTTCTAGCACTGCGAGCTACTCTAACGAGTTCGTGGTGCATAAGCGCAGCATCGAGCGCCTTACTATTGATTTTGGCCAAAGTCGGGGGGAGGATTATAACTCCCACTTTACTAAAGAGGAACTTACCTATGCTCTGTCCCAGGCGGGCAATACAACTTCTGGCCCTGACGATATCCATTACGAAATGTTGCGCCAACTGTCCCCTGCTGGACGGGCGTTCCTCTTAGACCTCTACAATTGTGTTTGGGAATCTCGTCAATTCCCAACACTGTGGAGGCAAGCAACCGTTATCCCAATATATAAAAGTGGCAAGGATAAATTAGAGCCAACTAGTTATAGACCGATAGCCTTAACTAGTTGTGTATGCAAAATATTAGAGAAAATGATCAATAAAAGATTTATATGGTATCTAGAATCCCGCAATCTACTATCCAATATGCAATGTGGCTTTCGCCGTAACCGATCCACGGTGGATCACCTTGTTCGCCTTGAGACAGCAGCTCGTGACGCTTTCCTCCATAAACAGCACCTCTTGGCTGTCTTTTTTGATTTGGAGAAGGCTTACGACACCACCTGGCGGTACGGCATTTTAAAAACCATGTTTAATTGGGGGTTCCGGGGGAACCTCCCTATTTTTATATCTAATTTTATGTCTGATAGACACTTCCGGGTAAGGTTAAACAACACCTTATCCGATGATTTTATTCAAGAAAATGGGGTGCCTCAGGGTAGCATTTTAAGCACTACGTTATTTGCTATCGCGATAAATAGCATCGTGGACAACGTGCACGTACCTGTCCGTTCATGTCTTTTTGTGGATGACTACGCAATTTATTGCAGTTCATCAAGTCTCCACAGGGCTGAACGACAGATACAACTCGCTGTAAACAATCTATGGTTGTGGGCATCTCGTAATGGCTTTCGTTTCTCTGCGGCCAAGACGACTGTCGTCCACTTCCATAGATTACGTGGAATACAGCCAGCCCCCAATATTTTAATGAACAACGTTGTTTTACCTGTCTCTGAGACCGTAAGGTTCCTGGGACTTTTATTCGATTTTAAACTAACTTGGATCCCCCACATCAAAGACCTGAAAGCGAGGTGTATTAAAGCTTTGAATTTACTTAAAGTTGTGAGTGGTCGCTCTTGGGGTGCTGATAGGGAAACCTTGATGCGTCTCTATAGAGCCTTGGTGAGATCAAAACTTGATTACGGCAGTTTTGTATATGGTTCCGCTAGATCCTCGGCGTTAAAGATGCTCGATAGCGTCCACCATGCTGGCATTCGACTGGCTACTGGTGCTTTTCGTACCAGTCCAGTCGTCAGCATCTGTGCTGACGCCGGTGAGCCCCCTCTTTCTTACCGGCGGTCTTACCTCCTGGCATCTTACGTGTCGAAACTGCATTGCATGCCAAATAATGTTGCTTACCGCCCTGTATTTCATCCCCCTAACCGTGTCTTGTATGAAACTAAATGGCGTAGTACAAGGCCGGTTGGGATCCGGATGCTATCTGTTTTCGACACGTGTGGGATAGTCCTGCCAAAGGCTATCCCCACATCACCAGGTCGAGTTTCTCCCTGGAAAATACGCCCTCCGAAATGCCATTTTGATCTTGCCAAGTTCCCTAAAGCGACCAACCCAAATTTTGTATATGAGGGACTTTTAATGAGCTCCTCTCCACTCGCTTTCACGGATTTGAGCGCATCTACACTGATGGCTCTAAATCTGGAGTCTCCGTGGGATGTGCTTTTGTTGTGGAAGGATCCAATTTTAAATTTGGTTTACCTAATGAAACCAGTGTTTTTACAGCTGAATTATATGCCATTTTTAAATCTTTGTGTTTTGTTTACCGAAGTAGTCACCGTTCTGTCCTCATCTGCACGGATTCCATGAGTGCTCTGTTGGCATTGTCCACTCTCTACTCGTGGAATCCTCTCGTGCAGATGATTCACGAACAAATTTTAAAAATTGATTCATTAAGCACCCGGCTCGCCTTTTGCTGGATTCCTGGTCACGCTGGTCTTCCAGGAAATGAACTGGCGGACCAGGCAGCCAAGGAGGCAGCACGTATGCCTCCGGAGGCGAGTTTGGGTGTCATGTTTTTAGATCTAAAGGGTTATGTTCGGCGTGGAGTCTTACGCACCTGGCACGAGCAGTGGGTCTCGACCCCTGCTCAGAACAAGCTGCGGTCCATCAGGGACGGTGTGTCGCGATGGCCCTCTTCTATACGAAAGTCTAGAAGAGAGGAGGTCATCGTGACGAGACTCCGCGTCGGGCATACTTCATTGACCCATAGTTTTTTACTAAGAGGGGATCCACCTCCAGTGTGTGAGTTTTGTGATACTCCCCTTAGTGTGCATCACATTTTGGTGGAGTGTCGCAAACTAGCCCTATCCGTCTGGCTCTTGATTTTAAAGGTGACTTACGTTTTTTATTACGCGATAGTGCGGATGGAGTTATTTGTTTACTCCGTTTTATACGCCAGGCGGATCTTTTTAATGCCATTTGAGTCACTTTTATAAAGTGGCTCTTTTGGATATTATCTCATATTGAGATCTTTTTAACGGTTTTATTACAATTTAACATGTTGTTTTGTCTTTTTAACGTATTATCATTTTAACATGTTTTGTCTTTTTAACGTGTTATATTTTAATATGTTTGTTTTGTCTTTTTATTGGAGTTATACACTTGTGGTTTTTTTTTAGCAGGTGTATCACTTAATTTATACCAAGAGTCCATTTGAGCACTCCTATGGAGTGTCTCAGATGGTGAATGTTTTATCTCTTTCCCCTATGGGGATTTTATTATGTTTTTAATATATTTCAAGGCCCTAATGACCTAGATGTGTCGATGGGCCTTTAAACCACAATAATAATAATAATAATAATACTATCCAATATGCAATATGGCTTTCGCCGTAACCGATCCACAGTGGATCACCTTGTTCGCCTTGAGACAGCAGTTCGTGACGCTTTCCTCCATAAACAGCACCTCTTGGCTGTCTTCTTTGATTTGGAGAAGGCTTACGACACCACCTGGCGGTACGGCATTTTAAAAACCCTGTTTAATTGGAGGTTCCGGGGGAATCTCCCTATTTTTATATCTAATTTTATGTCAGACACTTCCGGGTAAGGTTAAACAACACCATATCCGATGATTTTATTCAAGAAAATGGGGTGCCTCAGGGTAGTATTTTAAGCTGTACGTTATTCGCTATCGCGATAAATAGAATCGTGGACAACGTGCGCGTACCTGTCCGTTCATGTCTTTTTGTGGATGACTACGCAATTTATTGCAGTTCATCGAGTCTCCACAGAGCTGAACGTCAGATACAATTAGCTGTCAACAATCTGTGGATGTGGGCATCGCATAGTGGCTTTACCTTCTCAGCGGCCAAGACGACGGTAGTCCACTTCCACAGATTACGCGGAATACAGCAAGTCCCCAATATTTTAATGAACCATGTTGTTTTACCAGTCTCGGAGAGCGTTAGGTTCCTGGGACTTTTATTTGATTTTAAACTAACGTGGATCCCCCACATCAAAGACCTGAAAGCGAGGTGTATCAAGGCATTGGATTTGCTCAAAGTGGTAAGCGGCCGGTCCTGGGGTGCTGATAGGGAAACCTTGATGCGCCTGTATAGGGCCCTGGTCAGATCTAAACTAGATTACGGGAGCTTTGTTTATGGCTCAGCTAGACCCTCGGCGTTAAAGATGCTAGTAGTGTTCACCATGCTGGCATTCGACTGGCTACTGGTGCCTTTCGTACCAGTCCAGTCGTCAGCATCTGTGCCGACGCCGGTGAGCCCCCTCTTTCTTACCGGCGGTCCTATCTTTTGGCATCTTACGTGTCTAAACTTCATTGTATGGCGCAGCATGTTGCCTATCGTCCTGTGTTTCATCCCCCTAACCGTGTCTTGTATGAAACCAAATTGCGTAGTACAAGACCGGTTGGGATCAGGATGCTATCGGTTTTCGACACGTGTGGGATAGTCCTGCCAAAGGCTATCCCCACATCCCCAGGTCGAGTTTCTCCCTGGTAGAATCGCCTACCTCAATGCCATTTTGATCTTGCCAAGTTCCCTAAAGCGACCACCCCACACTTCTTATACGAGAGGACCTTTAATGAGCTCCTCGCAACCCGCTTTCGAGGGTTTAAACGCATTTATACGGATGGCTCAAAATGCGGGGCCTCCTCGGGATGTGCTTTTGTTGTGGAAGGATCCAATTTTAAATTTGCTCTACCTGGTGAATCCAGTGCTTTTACGGCAGAACTATATGCCATTTTTAAATCTCTATGTTTTGTATATCGTAAATGTCACCGTTCTGTTCTCATCTGCACGGATTCCATGAGTGCTCTGTTGGCATTGTCCACACTCTACTCGTGGAATCCTCTCGTGCAGATGATTCACGAACAAATTTAAAAATTGATTCATTAAACACCCGGCTCGCCTTTTGCTGGATTCCTGGTCACGCCGGTCTTTCAGGAAATGAACTGGCTGACCAGGCGGCCAAGGAGGCAGCACGCCTGCCTCCTGAGGCGAGTCTGGGTGTCATCTTTTTAGACCTTAAGGGTTATGTTCGGCGTGGGGTCTTACACACCTGGCACGAGCAGTGGGTCTCGACCCCTGCTCAGAACAAGCTGCGGTCCATCAGGGACGGTGTGTCGCGATGGCCCTCTTCTATACGAAAGTCTAGAAGAGAGGAGGTCATCGTGACGAGACTCCGCGTCGGGCATACTTCATTGACCCATAGTTTTTTACTGAGAGGGGATCCACCTCCAGTGTGTGAACTTTGCGATGCTCCCCTTAGTGTGCACCACATTTTGGTGGAGTGTGGCAGGTATGCCCCTATTCGCCTGGCACTTGATTTTAAAGGTGACCTTCCTTTTTTATTATGCGACAGCGCTGAAGGAGTTATTTGTTTACTCCATTTTATACGCCAGGCGAATCTTTTTAATGCCATTTGAGTCACATTTATAAAGTGGCTCATCTGGATTTTATCTCATATTGAGACCTTTTTAACATTTTAGTATAATTTAATGTGTTTGTTTTGTCGTTTTATCCATTTTAACAAACTTTAATAAAATGATTATTTTAACATGTTAGTTTTGTCTTTTTAACTAATAAATTGTTTTAATATGTTTGTTCTGTTTTTTTATTAGAGTGATACACCTTTGTTTTTTTTTTAGCAGGTTTTTCACTCAATTGTACTTAGAGCCTATTTGAGTACTCCTATGGAGTGCCTCAAATGGTTTTTTTTCTCATAATGAGAACCATTCCTTTTATATTGTATTTTTATATTGTCTCTTCACCTTTTTATATAAACAGGTGAATATTCTGTCTCTCTCCTATGGAGATTTTACTATGTACCTATATAATGCTAATGACCTCATTGTGTCGATGGGCCTCTAAACACAAATAATAATAATAATAATAATAATAATAATACAAACTAATCTATACTATGTACATAAAAAAATATTACGCTGTCAGCGAGTACTATATTATACCTACAAAACTAATTAATACCTTGTACAACAACAAGAAAAAAAATATTACGTGTTCATCGAGCATTAAATTGGACCTATAAAACTAATTTCGAATATGTACATCAAGACAAAAAAAAATGTCAGCGAGCATTATATAGATCCTACCAAACTAATTTCTACTATGTACATTTAGAAAAAAACAACAACATAATGTTGTCAGCTAGCATTATATTGGGTCCACACAACTAATTTCTACTGTGTACATCAAGAGTAAAAAAAGACAAGTCGTCAGTGAGAATTATTTAGAAACTAATTTCTACTAGGTATATTAAGAAAGAAAAAAAGAAACCGCGCTGTTAGCGAGAATAATATACATAACATTAAATTATCAGAGAGAATGGGGCCTGCAATAAATTAGATAATCTTAAAACATTATCCTAGTTTATGTGTGAATAAATATCTGCACTTTTCTTACTGAAGACTTTCTCTTAGCCAAAACCATGGCTTTACGGTTTTTCTGCTTGCAATACTGATCTATTTCTATTCTATTAAACAAACGAAGGAACTGGTTAGTAAGCTCCTGCTTGTGAGTAGAACATTCAGCCCAATCAAAACTACCAACTCTCTTAATTTCCGAAGAAAGTTGATGACCTACCCCTTCTGTGTGTAAAATATATGTTGGTGTAATTATATTGACACATTAGTCGCTACGCCAACACACTTACCTAAAGCAAGGGATGGATGTTTCAACCTCCCGCCAACATCCTTAATCCGAATTATGGAGCAATGTTCTTTCACACCACCAATAACCACCTCTTCTGGAAGAGAAGTAAGGTTAGACTCTCAAATATGACAATGCTTGCAGGGGACATCCAGCATTTTCTTTGCTATGTAACCACTTATATAGGCTACGGATTGTCCTTGAACAAATGCTAATTTTTCGGCCATACTTTTTCTCTTTGAATTGGTAGGTATGCTGTCTGAGCTAAAACTGGAAACATAGATACAATGAACATTATTTTGTCTATCTTTACCTTTGTGTGTATTACTTGAAGCTGCTTCTAAGAAATTATTCAATTTTAACAACAGCTCAACATTATCCGTTTCACAATTCTTACGAAAAGAACAAAGGCCGTTCACAATGCAGGTTTTCAGTGTTGTCCTCAATATCCTGCTTTTGGGTTGTTGTTGTCCCCACCGTGCTGTCGAATAACTGAGAATAGATTCTCTATGCCATCCTGATTCAAGTAGCGCAATTGGAGAATCTGACATCCCTTTTTTTGGAGGTCAGACCACAATAACTGTACAGCATGGATAGTGATTAACCATTCTTATTGACATGGTGGTCTTAATACTTTTCCCGTTGTACAATTCACAAAACTTAAATTTGACAATTTTTAAGAACACTTCCCCAAAAGTCTAGATGGCCAGTTGTTGGAGAAAGCCATCAAGTCAACAGATCTGGCTGCAACAACGAGTGGTGCTGGGGCTCAGCTTCCTTCTACGGATGCTACATCCAAGGAGAACGCCTGGGCATCGCTGGAACCCATCAACACGCAGAGACTTGCCGCTTTCGAGGACCAAGCCCTTCGATTAGCACTAGCAGCCAAGGCGAAGTCACTGGAACTACCCCCAGGCAGGGACTCCCACGAGATGAAGTTCCTTCTAGGAGTAATAGCGGACTACCAACAGCTCCCAGAAACAACAAGACAGAAGATTTTTTTATTTATTATTTTTTATTTTGCTATTTATTGGCCTGGCATCTTACAACTTTAAATACAGGCCATTTTATTCACAAACTTTTCACAATTTACTTAAATCAGTTTTTTTCAATTTTATTTACATCTAACAGGTGTAGCACTTAACCTACGTTTTTAGAAAACAAATTTACTCTCCATCCAGTTGGTCCGCCCCGGGTGTATTACTTTCCCAGTACCCTCCCCTGCTGGCCACTCCCCTAGACAATAGTATCCACCCTGCCCGACGGAGAACCCAGTGGAGGTGGGAATCCCCCTACCCACCACTTGGGAAGGCACCCTATTGGAGTTGGTGCTCCGTCTACTTCATAGCATCACCACTTGTGTGTCCCACCCTTTTAAGATAGTTGTAAGCTTATTTCTCCTACCCTACACCCTTTCTTATACCCTCCCTTCCCAGTCCCTATTACCCCAATCCTAACCTAATACTAAATACATTGCTCCCTTGAGCACTCCGGGGTAATCCATTTGCCCCGATGGTACAAGGGGGCTGCGGGTGAGGATGGATCTCCAGCCACGGGATACCCCTCTGCGTCTATTACAACTATCCTATGCTCTTCCTTGTTACTCAGCTGGAATGCTGAACCTTCAGGGTACCATGGTTACCACAGAACTCCTCCGGATTCATCAGCTGACCTGGCATCCCAGTCCGATTTTTACCTTACTTGAAACCTCCCGGCATCCTAACTTATTTCCCATAAGAGGTTGCCATTTTTCCCTCCACGAGCAACCGTCCAACTTTAACCGCTTCAATCGCCTCCCGCTGAGACTAAACCACCGTCCGCCCCAACCCCGCTCCCTGCTTTCCCACTCTCACTAGCTTCCACCTCTTCATTATCACTTTCCCTGTCACTGTCACTGGTCTCACCCCCCCCCCTAATCTGACCCTCCATCTGTTGTCGCTTTGTCTTAGTCTTCTTCTTTCCCTTAAAGCCCTTATATACTCAGTCTTGGCCCTTTCTGTTGCTTCCGTAGCTAGTCTGTCCAGGAATCTTCATTTTGTGGGGTCTCTTAGTACTCCTCCCACCAATCTTCCTTGCACTTCTTGCTGGTTCGGCCTTCTCATCTCCGCCGCTCGGGCACAATCTAATACCACATGCTCCGGAGTACCCACTTCACCATACTCACACGCTTCCGACTCGACCAGCCCCATCCTCCATAAGGATGAACCATCCTTAACTAAATATAGGAAAAGCAGGAGGTCCAAAAAACAAAAAATCTAATAGGGTAAAAAAAAAGACAATAGGAGCGAGTGCTTGAAGTTCTGAGCTTTGAATATTTTAGGCCAAACATTCGTAAACCAGACTTCGCAACTCCCACCAGTTGCGGAATTAAATATAGGAACGGTCTATCTCAAGAGTTAGTTAAAAAGGAAAATTACCGCAGTATTAAATTTAGCATAAGAGAATTAACATATAACATAACTAAAAATATAGCTAGGGTATGGTGGAACACTAATATGAATTAGAGCAGAATTGTCTCAAGTTGGTATTTATTTGACAAACATTCAATATTGTTAGAAAATATATAATAAATATGATAAAAATGATATTCACAAAATATCTGAGACTTTATCAAAAACAAAATTACAAAATTTACATAATAGAAACCATCAATCATTTAACTTGATTCATTGAGTTACTAGAGAAAGCTTATCATCAACTAAGTTATCCTTAAATATTTAATTACCAAGAGTGTATTTCCCACACCCACCCAGAATATAAAACAATAAAATCTTAAACAAGCCATATAATATTTACCCTATATTCTATCCTATTACTTACATTACTTAATGCAATCCCACAATATTTGGTAAAAATAATAAATAGTTCTAAGTTAATATTGGGACGTTGTTTGATAAACATATCGTTTATTTACGTTAAATAAGTTTAATGTTCCCACGATCAAGTTTTAAGTTTCACCCAACAAAAAGAAAACATATCAGAATAGTAACAACTTTTGAGATCGATACTATATTCAAAGACAAAATATCGATAACACCCAAAGGTTTATCATCGATCATTACCCAGGAACAAAATACATATCGACTAGCGATATAAACGCCTTGATCCTGCGACTAATTAACATTAAAAAGGTAAGCATGAAATTTACAACTATTATATTTATGTTTCATATTTTAAAGTTATTTAGAAAATGCCAAAAATTAATTTCGAAAATTAATTCAGATAAAAGAAAAGTTAAAGACGCCGAAAAAGAATTTGGATCTTAAATTTATTTTAATATAATAAAAGCCGGAGCTTCTCCTTCTCCAAATACGATTTAGTCCAAGAGTGACGACTGATTGCCCAGCCGCCATGGTTTGGCGTGCGAGAACACGTAGATCGGTGGTTTCTCTGGTGCTTTCCGATGCAGATGTTCTGCGAGGAAGGCCAAGGAGCGTCTTGGCTACTGCAGGTTGTCGTCTGTAGATCCTTGCCACCGCATACCCAGACCATCTTAGATTGAAGCCCACCCAGCTCATGTATCATGCAACCCTTTGGATGCTTCCCACTGCGGGACGGGGTTTAGAATAGTCCCGCAGTAATCCCTGCTTGTCGTAAGAGGCGACTAAAAGGGGAGGCATCTGTGCAGGATGTACCTCGAGCAGGAAAACCCTATCCTACATCTTTCCTTTCACTTTCTTTTTTTTTCCTTCTTTCTTTTTTCCTTATTTTACTTTCTTTTTTCCTTTAATTTTTCCTTCTTTCTTTTTTCCTTCTTTTACCTTGACTTTCCACCTTCTTTTACTTCTTCCTTCCTTCTTTCTTTCTTCCCTTCCCCTGCCGATAAATCCTGCACAGAGACCTTTGGCCCCTCTGTTGACGACCTTGGCATCTAACACGGCTCTCCTCGGGTTAATATTGGATACCACCGCTTTGAGCTCCTGAGTGAAAGTGCGCAGGTTGTAATATCTTGGTAGAAGGGCCTTAGGGATGACAACCGGGTACCCTACCTTGAGAAAAGACCGGTTGCGTTCATGAGGGTTCCGGACGTAAAATTAGCACTTTCCTGCATATACTTGCTGCGGTGACCTCTCTTACGGCGATGCTCCATATGAAGGTTGTCATGTCTAGCGTCGTATGGAGCCTCTCGTCGGAAGAGATAACAGGGCCCTATGTGGTAGAACCAACTGGGATACCTGGATCTACGATCCGAGTACTTTTGCAGGTTGTCCTCCCACTCATGACTGAGTATATTGTCACAGCTGACACCTTACTGTCCGCTGGCACCGTACTGTGAAGTTCTGCTGGCATCTTACTGCCCGGCCCCTCACAAGGCCGTATTAATGATAAGAGGCGGAAACGGGTAAGGCCGTCCAGCCCTGTTTTGATAAAAAGCCAGGAAATGATGAGGCCCCAGCCCCGCTTCCTGGTGATGTCTTGAGTAGATGAAAGTGAAGATCTGAAAGGTGTCAGCCCATTTATCCTCGAAAGAGTGATAAATGGAGCAGCAAAATCTGACGTTTTAGTAAGAAAACTGCGTAATGGCACCATTATGATTCAGACTATGACTGACACGCAATCCTCAAAATTATGGCGATCTCCATAATACCGTTGAGTAATACGGCAAATATACAGGTGAAGGTGGAGCCCCACAGGTTCCTCAATGTTTCCAAGGGAGTGGTCACTTGTTATGACCTCGACTGCGTGAGCATTGAGGATATCTGTGAGGAGCTTTCCCCTCAGCATGTCACCGAGGTCTAGCGTATCATTACCAAAAAGAACGGACAAGAGAAAAAGACGGATACATACATTCTCACCTTTGCGACTCCCATCCTCCCAAAGGAGGTTCGAGCGGGCTTCCATGTGCTCAGAGTCAGGCCATACGTTCCCAATCCTCGGCGCTGCTTTCAGTGCCAGGAATTTGGGCATAAGAAGCTGAGATGCTGTGGAAGGCCAACCTGTGTAGATTGCGGATAGGAGGCTCACGATACACCGTGTGAGTCTCCTAAGTTCTGCATCAACTGCAAGGGTCCTCTTTCTGCTTGGTCTCGGACCTGTTCGAAATGGAAGGTGGAGAAAAAAGTCCTGGAGATCCAATGTGAAAAGAAGATCCCTTATGCCCAGGCCCGCAAGGAATATGTATCCAGTCAAGCTCCGGTATTCCAGACATCTTATAGCCAAATTGTAAGCCAGAACATAAATTGTCCCAACTGCCATTGCGCAGTTAATATTGCCAATACCCCCCTGCGGGATGGGGTTTAGAATAGTCCCGCAGTAACCCCTGCTTGTCGTAAAAAGCGACTAAAAGGGGAGGCTTCTGTGCAGGACGTACCTCGTGCAGGACAAACCTATCCTATATCTTTCCTTTCACATCATTTTCTTCTTCCTTCACTTTCCACCTTTTTTTTCACTCTTCCCCCTTCGCTTTATCTATCCTTACCTTTTTCTTCCTTTCCCCCACCGTTCATCCTGCACAGAGGCCTTTGGCCTTTCCGTTGACGACCTTGGCAACTAACCCGGCTCTTCTCTGTTAAATATTGGATACCACTGCCTTGAGCTCCCGAATGAAAGTGCGCCGGTTGTAATATCTTGGTAGAAGGGCCTTAGGGATGACAACCGGGTACCCTACCTTGAGAAAAGACCGGTTTTGTTCATGAGGGTCCCGGACGTAAAATTAGCACTTTCCTGCATACACTTGCTGCGGTGACCTCTCTTCCGGCGATGCTCCATATGAAGGTTGTCATGTCTAGCGTCGTATGGAGCCTCTCGTCGGAAGAGTTAACAGGGCCCTATGTGGTAGAACCAACTGGGATCAACCTGGGTCTACGATCCGAGTACTTTTGCAGGTTGTCCTCCCACTCATGATTGAGTCTCTTGTCACAGCTGACACCTTACTGTCCGCTGGCACCGTGTTGCCAAGTTCCGCTGGCATCTCACTGCCCGGCCCCTCACAGGGCCGTATTAATGATAAGAGGCGGAAACGGGTAAGGCCGTCCAGCCCTGTCTTGATAAAAAGCCAGGAAGTGGTGAGGCCCCAGCCCCACTTCCTGGTGATGTCTCGAGTTGAAGAAAGTCTAGATCTGAAACGTGTCAGCCCATTTATCCTTGAAAGAGTGATAAATGGAGCAGCAAAATCTGACGTTTTAATAAGGAAACAGCGTGATGGCACCATTATGATTCAGACTATGACCGACACACAATCCTCAAATATTATGGCGAACTCCGAAATACCGTTGAGTAATACGGCAAATATACAGGTGAAGGTGGAGCCCCACAGGTTCCTCAATGTTTCCAAGGGAGTGGTCACTTGTTATGACCTCGACTGCGTAAGCATTGATGAGATCTATGAGGAGCTTTCCCCCCAGCATGTCACCGAAGTGTACCGTATTGTCACAAAAAAGAATGGACAAGAAAAGAAGACGGATACGTATATCCTAACATTTGCGACTCCTACCCTTACGAAGGAGGTCCGAGCAGGCCTCCACGTGCTCAGGGTCCGGCCGTATGTCCCTAACCCTCGGCGCTGTTTTCAGTGCCAGGAATTTGGGCATACGAAGCTGCAATGCCGTGGTAAGCCAACCTGTGCGGATTGTGGACAGAAGGCTCATGAAACACCATGCGAGTCTCCTAAATACTGCGTCAACTGCAAGGGTCCGCATTCCGCCTGGTCTCGGGCCTGTCCTAAATGGAAGGTAGAGAAGAAAGTCCTGGAGATACAATCTGAGAAGAAGATCTCATATGCCCAGGCACGCAAGGAATACGAATCAAGTCAAGCTCCGGTATTTCAAACTTCATATAGCCGGATTGTCAGTCAAAATATAAATTGCCCCAACTGCCATTGCGCAGTTAATCTTGCTAAGGAGCCAACGCGACCAGTGCCATTGGTCTCTTCTCGAGACACTTATGTTGATCCCGCGCCAACTTCTGTGGCGCCTAAATTTTTAAAGGAGGCCAAACCGCCACAACGGTCGTCTCCCCCACATATACCACTGAGGAGACCTTCTCGAGGAACCCCCCCGAGCCCACCTCGGGGAACCCCCCCGAGTCCACCTCGGGGAACCCCCTGAGCCCACCTCGGGAAATCCCCTCGAGCTCACCTCGGGGTACTAAATCAAGGGGGCCGTTATTGAGCCTCTCAAACCCACCTCTGGGCTTCCGGAGGTGGGGACGAGTTGCGGAACAGGTGAGGCCGCTAAGGCGAGTCCCACTGGTGCCTTGAAGAAGGACCAGCGAGTGACCGCCGAAATAAATATTAAAAATGCGTCGAAGGCCTTAACAAAGCCTTCGCGCAAGGATTCGACTACCCAGTCTCTCCAAAATAAAACGAAGCCTCTCCTGAAACGAGAGGTCCAGGAGAGACTGGGAAAGGCAAGAGGACCTAAAAAGGCCCTCAACCAATTTTTATTATTAAAGGATAGTGACATGGATTGCGAGGATAACTAAATATTATATTAATTAAGTATGACGCTACTACAATGGAATTGTAGGGGTTTCTATGCTCGTATAGAGGAAATTAAACAACAAATTTCTTCCCTGCATCCTTCCATCTTGTGTTTGCAGGAGACCCACTTCCGCCCAAATGACAACCCGATGCTTCGTGGGTACGATGTGTATCGTACCGTCAAGCCTTTCTTTGATCGGGCTAGCGGAGGTGTGGCTATATTCGTACGAAGCACTATATATCATAAGAATATTAATATTGTTTCTGATCTCCAAGTGATTGCTGTCAGAGTCTCCCTCTCTTTGGAAGTAACAATATGCTGCATTTACCTCCCACCGGGTGAGCGTGTTCCTAAGAGGACTCTAGAGGCCCTCTTTATACAACTTCCCGCCCCCTATATCATCTTGAGGGATTTTAACGCGCATAACCTGGTGTGGGGGTCTAATTTTACAGACGCCCGTGGGAGGATGGTAGAGGATATTCTTGTCTCGGGAAACCTGGTGTTAATGAACACCGGGACCCAGACACACTTCTCTACCTTTAATGGTGTATCCTCTGCCATCGACCTAGCCCTATGTAGCCCGGGATTGCTGCTCACTTCCCTTTTAGGAGGTCCACTCGGACCTATGTGGCAGTGATCATTATCCAATTCTGCTTACACCTCTTAAAGATCCTCCCAGTACGGCGCGAATACCCCAATGGGTGCTAAAACGTGCTGACTGGGATACATTCCGTGAGCTCGCCGTATTTAGTGAATCCCGACATCCTGACGTCGATGGTAAGGCTGGCCATTTTACTTCGACGGTCATCGCGGCGGCGAGGGCTTCCATCCCTAAATCCTCGCCAAATCCGCGCCACCATCCTGTTCCCTGGTGGAACGAGGAGTGTCGCCTGGCTATTTCAGACCGTCGAAGGGCCTTACGTCTATTCCATCGACGCCCCACTAAAGAGAATCTGGAGTCATTCCGAATTCTACGCGCTCGAGCTCGCCGTGTTATTCGAGAAAGCAGAAGAGAGTCTTGGAGACAGTTTATTTCAACCCTTACAATTACCACTCCCACAATTAAAGTTTGGGACAATATTCGTAAATTAAGTAGTAGCAAAAATTCAATTAATAGTGTACCTGCCCTCATGTCTAACGGTTCGCTTGTCTCCTCCCCTGTGGAGGTCGTCAATATATTGGGCTCGATGTTCGCCTCTATTTCTAGCACTGCGAGCTACTCTAACGAGTTCGCGGTGCATAAGCGGAGCATCGAGCGCTTTACTATTGATTTTGGCCAAAGTCGGGGTATGATTATAACTCCCCCTTTACTAAAGAGGAACATACTTATGCCTGTCCCAGGCGGGCAATACAACTTCTGGCCCGGATGATATCCATTATGAAATGTTGCGCCAACTGTCCCTTGCTGGACGGGCGTTCCTCTTAGACCTCTACAATTGTGTTTGGGAATCTCGTCAATTCCCAACACTGTGGAGGCAAGCAACCGTTATCCCAATATATAAAAGTGGCAACGAAAAATTAGACCCAACTAGTTATAGACCGATAGCCTTAACTAGCTGTGTATGCAAAATATTAGAAAAAATGATAAATAAACGACTTAAATGGTGTTTAGAATCCCGCAATCTGCTATCCAATATTCAATGTGGTTTTCGCCGTAACCGATCCACGGTTGATCATCTCGTCCATCTTGAGACTGCTGTTCGTGACGCCTTTCTCCATAAACAGCATCTTTTGGCTGTTTTCTTTGATTTGGAGAAGGCGTACGATACTACATGGCGTTACGGCATCTTAAAAAACCTTTTTAATTAGGGGTTCCGGGGGAACCTCCCTATTTTTATAGCTAATTTTATGTCAGATAGACACTTTATCCGATGATTTTATTCAAGAAAATGGGGTCCCACAGGGCAGTCCTTTGAGCTGTACGTTGTTCGCTATTGCGATAAATAGCATTGTAGACAACGTGCGCTTACCTGTTCGTTCATGCCTTTTTGTGGATGACTACGCAATTTATTGCAGTTCATCAAGTCTCCACAGGGCTGAACGACAGATACAACTCGTTGTAAACAATCTATGGTTGTGGGCATCTCGTAATGGCTTTCGTTTCTCTGCGGCCAAGACGACTGTCGTCCACTTCCATAGATTACGCGGAATACAGCCAGCCCCCAATATTTTAATGAACAACGTTGTTTTACCTGTCTCCGAGAACGTAAGGTTCTTGGGACTTTTATTCGATTTTAAACTAACTTGGATCCCCCACATCAAAGACCTGAAAGCGAGGTGTGTTAAAGCTTTGAATTTACTTAAAGTTGTGAGTGGTCGCTCTTGGGGTGCTGATAGGGAAACCTTAATGCGCCTTTATAGGGCCTTGGTGAGATCAAAACTTGATTACGGCAGTTTTGTATATGGTTCCGCTAGATCCTCGGCGTTAAAGATGCTCGATAGCGTCCACCATGCTGGCATTCGACTGGCTACTGGTGCTTTTCGTACCAGTCCAGTCGTCAGCATCTGTGCTGACGCCGGTGAGCCCCTCTTTCTTACCGGCGGTCTTATCTCCTGGCATCTTACGTGTCGAAATTGCATTGCACACCAAATAATGTTGCTTACCGCCCTGTGTTTCATCCCCCTAACCGTGTCTTGTATGAAACTAAATGTCGTAGTACAAGGCCGGTTGGGACCCGGATGCTATCCGTTTTCGACACGTGTGGGATTGTCCTGCCAAAGGCTATCCCCACATCACCAGGTCGAGTTTCTCCCTGGAAGATACGCCCTCCGAAATGCCATTTTGATCTTGCCAAGTTCCCTAAAGCGACCACCCCAAACTTTGTATATGAGAGGACCTTTAATGAGCTCCTCTCCACTCGCTTTCACGGATTTGAGCGCATCTACTCAGATGGCTCTAAATCTGGAGCCTCCGTGGGATGTGCTTTTGTTGTGGAAGGATCCAATTTTAAATTTGGTTTACCTAAAGAAACCAGTGTTTTTACGGGTGAATTATATGCCATTTTTAAATCTTTGTGTTTTGTATACCGAAGTAGTCACCGTTCTGTCCTCATCTGCACGGATTCCATGAGTGCTCTGTTGGCATTGTCCACTCTCTACTCCTGGAATCCCCTCGTGCAGATAATTCATGAGCAAATTTTAAAAATTGATTCATTAAGCACCCGGCTCGCCTTTTGCTGGATTCCTGGTCACGCTGGTCTTCCAGGAAATGAACTGGCGGACCGGGCAGCCAAGGAGGCAGCACGCCTGCCTCCGGAAGCGAGTCTGGGTGTCATGTTTTTAGATCTAAAGGGTTATGTTCGGCGTGGAGTCTTACGCACCTGGCACGAGCAGTGGGTCTCGACCCCTGCTCAGAACAAGCTGCGGTCCATCAGGGACGGTGTGTCGCGATGGCCCTCTTCTATACGAAAGTCTAGAAGAGAGGAGGTCATCGTGACGAGACTCCGCGTCGGGCATACATTTCTAACCCACGGATTTTTACTCAGAGGGGATCCACCTCCAGTGTGTGAATTTTGCGATGCTCCCCTTAGTGTGCACCACATTTTGGTGGAGTGTCGCAGATATGCCCCTATTCGCCTGGCCCTTGATTTTAAAGGTGACCTTCGTTTTTTATTACGCGACAGCGCTGAAGGAGTTATTTGTTTACTCCATTTTATACGCCAGGCGAATCTTTTTAGTGCCATTTGAGTCACTTTTATAAAGTGGCTCATCGGGATTTTATCTCATATTGAGACCTTTTTAACATTTTAGTATACTTTAATGTGTTTGTTTTCTCGTTTTATCCATTTTAACAAACTTTAATAAAATGATTATTTCAACATGTTAGTTTTGTCTTTTTAACTAATATATTGTTTTAATATGTTTGTTTTGTTTTTTCTTAGAGTGATACACCTGTGTTTTTTTTTAGCGGGTGTTTCACTCATTTGTACTTTGAGGCCATTTGAGCACTACTATGGAGTGTCTCAGGTGGTGAATGATTATATCTCTCCCCTATGGGGATTTTATTATGTTTTAAATATATTTCAAGGCCCTAATGACCTCGATGTGTCGATGGGCCTCCAAACCACAATAATAATAATAATAATAATAATAATAATAATAATAAGAGGAATATCGAGCGCCATGCTATTGACTTTGGCCAAAGTCGGGGGGAGGATTATAATTCCCCCCTTACCAAAGATGAACTGACCTACGCCCTGTCCCAGGCCGGCAGCACAGCCTCTGGTCCAGACGACATGCATTACGAGATGTTGCGTCAGCTGCCCCCTGCCGGACAGGCATTTCTTTTAGACCTCTATAATAGTGTTTGGGAATCTCATCAGTTCCCCTCACTATGGAGGCAAGCAACCGTTATACCTATATATAAAAATGGCAAGGATAAATTAGAGCCAACTAGCTATAGACCGATAGCTTTAACTAGTTGTGTGTGTAAAATATTGGAAAAAATAATTAATAAGCGACTTATATGGTATTTAGAATCCCGCAATCTGCTATCTAATATTCAATGTGGTTTTCGCCGTAACCGATCCACGGTGGATCACCTTGTCTGTCTAGAGACGGCTATTCGTGACGCTTTTCTCCATAAGCAGCATCTTCTGGCTGTCTTCTTCGATCTGGAGAAAGCGTACGATACCACCTGGCGGTACGGCATTTTGAAAACGCTTTTTAACTGGGGGTTTCGAGGAAACCTTCCTTCTTTTATATCTAATTTTATGTCGGATAGACACTTCCGGGTAAGGTTGAATAACACCTTATCCGATGATTTTATTCAAGAAAATGGGGTGCCTCAGGGCAGTATTCTGAGCTGTACGTTGTTCGCTATCGGGATAAATAGTATTGTGGACGACCTGCGCTCACCTGTTCGTTCATGCCTTTTTGTGGATGACTACGCAATTTATTGCAGTTCATCAAGTCTCCACAGGGCTGAACGACAGATACAACTCGCTGTAAACAATCTATGGTTGTGGGCATCTCGTAATGGCTTTCGTTTCTCTGCGGCCAAGACGACTGTCGTCCACTTCCATGGATTACGCGGAATACAGCCAGCCCCCAATATTTTAATGAACAACGTTGTTTTACCTGTCTCCGAGACCGTAAGGTTCCTGGGACTTTTATTCGATTTTAAACTAACTTGGATCCCCACATCAAAGACCAGAAAGCGAGGTGTGTTAAAGCTTTGAATTTACTTAAAGTTGTGAGTGGTCGCTCTTGGGGTGCTGATAGGGAAACCTTGATGCGCCTTTATAGAGCCTTGGTGAGATCAAAACTTGATTACGGCAGTTTTGTATATGGTTCCGCTAGATCCTCGGCGTTAAAGATGCTCGATAGCGTCCACCATGCTGGCATTCGACTGGCTACTTACTGGTGCTTTTCATACCAGTCCAGTCGAATTTCTCCCTGGAAGATACGCCCTCCGAAATGCCATTTTGATCTTGCCAAGTTCCCTAAAGCGACCACCCCAAACTTTGTATATGAGAGGACCTTTAATGAGCTCCTCTCCACTCGCTTTCACGGATTTGAGCGCATCTACTCAGATGGCTCTAAATCTGGAGCCTCCGTGGGATGTGCTTTTGTTGTGGAAGGATCCAATTTTAAATTTGGTTTACCTAAAGAAACCAGTGTTTTTACGGGTGAATTATATGCCATTTTTAAATCTTTGTGTTTTGTATACCGAAGTAGTCACCGTTCTGTCCTCATCTGCACGGATTCCATGAGTGCTCTGTTGGCATTGTCCACTCTCTACTCCTGGAATCCCCTCGTGCAGATAATACATGAGCAAATTTTAAAAATTGATTCATTAAGCACCCGGCTCGCCTTTTGCTGGATTCCTGGTCACGCTGGTCTTCCAGGAAATGAACTGGCGGACCGGGCAGCCAAGGAGGCAGCACGCCTGCCTCCGGAAGCGAGTCTGGGTGTCATGTTTTTAGATCTAAAGGGTTATGTTCGGCGTGGAGTCTTACGCACCTGGCACGAGCAGTGGGTCTCGACCCCTGCTCAGAACAAGCTGCGGTCCATCAGGGACGGTGTGTCGCGATGGCCCTCTTCTATACGAAAGTCTAGAAGAGAGGAGGTCATCGTGACGAGACTCCGCGTCGGGCATACATTTCTAACCCACGGATTTTTACTCAGAGGAGATCCACCTCCAGTGTGTGAATTTTGCGATGCTCCCCTTAGTGTGCACCACATTTTGGTGGAGTGTCGCAGATATGCCCCTATTTGCCTGGCCCTTGATTTTAAAGGTGACTTTCGTTTTTTATTACGCGACAGCGCTGAAGGAGTTATTTGTTTACTCCATTTTATACGCCAGGCGAATCTTTTTAGTGCCATTTGAGTCACTTTTATAAAGTGGCTCATCGGGATTTTATCTCATATTGAGACCTTTTTAACATTTTAGTATACTTTAATGTGTTTGTTTTCTCGTTTTATCCATTTTAACAAACTTTAATAAAATGATTATTTCAACATGTTAGTTTTGTCTTTTTAACTAATATATTGTTTTAATATGTTTGTTTTGTTTTTTCTTAGAGTGATACACCTGTGTTTTTTTTTTTAGCGGGTGTTTCACTCAATTGTACTTTGAGGCCATTTGAGCACTCCTATGGAGTGTCTCAGGTGGTGAATGATTATATCTCTCCCCTATGGGGATTTTATTATGTTTTAAATATATTTCAAGGTCCTAATGACCTCGATGTGTCGATGGGCCTCCAAACCACAATAATAATAATAATAATAATAATAAGAGGAATATCGAGCGCCATGCTATTGACTTTGGCCAAAGTCGGGGGGAGGATTATAATTCCCCCCTTACCAAAGATGAACTGACCTACGCCCTGTCCCAGGCCGGCAGCACAGCCTCTGGTCCAGACGACATTCATTACGAGATGTTGCGTCAGCTGCCCCCTGCCGGACAGGCATTTCTTTTAGACCTCTATAATAGTGTTTGGGAATCTCATCAGTTCCCCTCACTATGGAGGCAAGCAACCGTTATACCTATATATAAAAATGGCAAGGATAAATTAGAGCCAACTAGCTATAGACCGATAGCTTTAACTAGTTGTGTGTGTAAAATATTGGAAAAAATAATTAATAAGCGACTTATATGGTATTTAGAATCCCGCAATCTGCTATCTAATATTCAATGTGGTTTTCGCCGTAACCGATACACGGTGGATCACCTTGTCTGTCTAGAGACGGCTATTCGTGACGCTTTTCTCCATAAGCAGCATCTTCTGGCTGTCTTCTTCGATCTGGAGAAAGCGTACGATACCACCTGGCGGTACGGCATTTTGAAAACGCTTTTTAACTGGGGGTTTCGAGGAAACCTTCCTTCTTTTATATCTAATTTTATGTCGGATAGACACTTCCGGGTAAGGTTGAATAACACCTTATCCGATGATTTTATTCAAGAAAATGGGGTGCCTCAGGGCAGTATTCTGAGCTGTACGTTGTTCGCTATCGGGATAAATAGTATTGTGGACAACCTGCGCTCACCTGTTCGTTCATGCCTTTTTGTGGATGACTACGCAATTTATTGCAGTTCATCAAGTCTCCACAGGGCTGAACGACAGATACAACTCGCTGTAAACAATCTATGGTTGTGGGCATCTCGTAATGGCTTTCGTTTCTCTGCGGCCAAGACGACTGTCGTCCACTTCCATGGATTACGCGGAATACAGCCAGCCCCCAATATTTTAATGAACAACGTTGTTTTACCTGTCTCCGAAACCGTAAGGTTCCTGGGACTTTTATTCGATTTTAAACTAACTTGGATCCCCTACATCAAAGACCAGAAAGCGAGGTGTGTTAAAGCTTTGAATTTACTTAAAGTTGTGAGTGGTCGCTCTTGGGGTGCTGATAGGGAAACCTTGATGCGCCTTTATAGAGCCTTGGTGAGATCAAAACTTGATTACGGCAGTTTTGTATATGGTTCCGCTAGATCCTCGGCGTTAAAGATGCTCGATAACGTCCACCATGCTGGCATTCGACTGGCTACTGGTGCTTTTCATACCAGTCCAGTCGAATTTCTCCCTGGAAGATACGCCCTCCGAAATGCCATTTTGATCTTGCCAAGTTCCCTAAAGCGACCACCCCAAACTTTGTATATGAGAGGACCTTTAATGAGCTCCTCTCCACTCGCTTTCACGGATTTGAGCGCATCTACTCAGATGGCTCTAAATCTGGAGCCTCCGTGGGATGTGCTTTTGTTGTGGAAGGATCCAATTTTAAATTTGGTTTACCTAAAGAAACCAGTGTTTTTACGGGTGAATTATATGCCATTTTTAAATCTTTGTGTTTTGTATACCGAAGTAGTCACCGTTCTGTCCTCATCTGCACGGATTCCATGAGTGCTCTGTTGGCATTGTCCACTCTCTACTCCTGGAATCCCCTCGTGCAGATAATACATGAGCAAATTTTAAAAATTGATTCATTAAGCACCCGGCTCGCCTTTTGCTGGATTCCTGGTCACGCTGGTCTTCCAGGAAATGAACTGGCGGACCGGGCAGCCAAGGAGGCAGCACGCCTGCCTCCGGAAGCGAGTCTGGGTGTCATGTTTTTAGATCTAAAGGGTTATGTTCGGCGTGGAGTCTTACGCACCTGGCACGAGCAGTGGGTCTCGACCCCTGCTCAGAACAAGCTGCGGTCCATCAGGGACGGTGTGTCGCGATGGCCCTCTTCTATACGAAAGTCTAGAAGAGAGGAGGTCATCGTGACGAGACTCCGCGTCGTGCATACATTTCTAACCCACGGATTTTTACTCAGAGGGGATCCACCTCCAGTGTGTGAATTTTGCGATGCTCCCCTTAGTGTGCACCACATTTTGGTGGAGTGTCGCAGATATGCCCTCATCGCCTGGCCCTTGATTTTAAAGGTGACCTTCGTTTTTTATTACGCGACAGCGCTGAAGGAGTTATTTGTTTACTCCATTTTATACGCCAGGCGAATCTTTTTAGTGCCATTTGAGTCACTTTTATAAAGTGGCTCATCGGGATTTTATCTCATATTGAGACCTTTTTAACATTTTAGTATACTTTAATGTGTTTGTTTTCTCGTTTTATCCATTTTAACAAACTTTAATAAAATGATTATTTCAACATGTTAGTTTTGTCTTTTTAACTAATATATTGTTTTAATATGTTTGTTTTGTTTTTTCTTAGAGTGATACACCTGTGTTTTTTTTTTTAGCGGGTGTTTCACTCAATTGTACTTTGAGGCCATTTGAGCACTCCTATGGAGTGTCTCAGGTGGTGAATGATTATATCTCTCCCCTATGGGGATTTTATTATGTTTTAAATATATTTCAAGGCCCTAATGACCTCGATGTGTCGATGGGCCTCCAAACCACAATAATAATAATAATAATAATAATAATAATAAGAGGAATATCGAGCGCCATGCTATTGACTTTGGCCAAAGTCGGGGGGAGGATTATAATTCCCCCTTACCAAAGATGAACTGACCTACGCCCTGTCCCAGGCCGGCAGCACAGCCTCTGGTCCAGACGACATGCATTACGAGATGTTGCGTCAGCTGCCCCCTGCCGGACAGGCATTTCTTTTAGACCTCTATAATAGTGTTTGGGAATCTCATCAGTTCCCCTCACTATGGAGGCAAGCAACCGTTATACCTATATATAAAAATGGCAAGGATAAATTAGAGCCAACTAGCTATAGACCGATAGCTTTAACTAGTTGTGTGTGTAAAATATTGGAAAAAATAATTAATAAGCGACTTATATGGTATTTAGAATCCCGCAATCTGCTATCTAATATTCAATGTGGTTTTCGCCGTAACCGATCCACGGTGGATCACCTTGTCTGTCTAGAGACGGCTATTCGTGACGCTTTTCTCCATAAGCAGCATCTTCTGGCTGTCTTCTTCGATCTGGAGAAAGCGTACGATACCACCTGGCGGTACGGCATTTTGAAAACGCTTTTTAACTGGGGGTTTCGAGGAAACCTTCCTTCTTTTATATCTAATTTTATGTCGGATAGACACTTCCGGGTAAGGTTGAATAACACCTTATCCGATGATTTTATTCAAGAAAATGGGGTGCCTCAGGGCAGTATTCTGAGCTGTACGTTGTTCGCTATCGGGATAAATAGTATTGTGGACAACCTGCGCTCACCTGTTCGTTCATGCCTTTTTGTGGATGACTACGCAATTTATTGCAGTTCATCAAGTCTCCACAGGGCTGAACGACAGATACAACTCGCTGTAAACAATCTATGGTTGTGGGCATCTCGTAATGGCTTTCGTTTCTCTGCGGCCAAGACGACTGTCGTCCACTTCCATGGATTACGCGGAATACAGCCAGCCCCCAATATTTTAATGAACAACGTTGTTTTACCTGTCTCCGAGACCGTAAGGTTCCTGGGACTTTTATTCGATTTTAAACTAACTTGGATCCCCCACATCAAAGACCAGAAAGCGAGGTGTGTTAAAGCTTTGAATTTACTTAAAGTTGTGAGTGGTCGCTCTTGGGGTGCTGATAGGGAAACCTTGATGCGCCTTTATAGAGCCTTGGTGAGATCAAAACTTGATTACGGCAGTTTTGTATATGGTTCCGCTAGATCCTCGGCGTTAAAGATGCTCGATAGCGTCCACCATGCTGGCATTCGACTGGCTACTTACTGGTGCTTTTCATACCAGTCCAGTCGAATTTCTCCCTGGAAGATACGCCCTCCGAAATGCCATTTTGATCTTGCCAAGTTCCCTAAAGCGACCACCCCAAACTTTGTATATGAGAGGACCTTTAATGAGCTCCTCTCCACTCGCTTTCACGGATTTGAGCGCATCTACTCAGATGGCTCTAAATCTGGAGCCTCCGTGGGATGTGCTTTTGTTGTGGAAGGATCCAATTTTAAATTTGGTTTACCTAAAGAAACCAGTGTTTTTACGGGTGAATTATATGCCATTTTTAAATCTTTGTGTTTTGTATACCGAAGTAGTCACCGTTCTGTCCTCATCTGCACGGATTCCATGAGTGCTCTGTTGGCATTGTCCACTCTCTACTCCTGGAATCCCCTCGTGCAGATAATACATGAGCAAATTTTAAAAATTGATTCATTAAGCACCCGGCTCGCCTTTTGCTGGATTCCTGGTCACGCTGGTCTTCCAGGAAATGAACTGGCGGACCGGGCAGCCAAGGAGGCAGCACGCCTGCCTCCGAAGCGAGTCTGGGTGTCATGTTTTTAGATCTAAAGGGTTATGTTCGGCGTGGAGTCTTACGCACCTGGCACGAGCAGTGGGTCTCGACCCCTGCTCAGAACAAGCTGCGGTCCATCAGGGACGGTGTGTCGCGATGGCCCTCTTCTATACGAAAGTCTAGAAGAGAGGAGGTCATCGTGACGAGACTCCGCGTCGGGCATACATTTCTAACCCACGGATTTTTACTCAGAGGAGATCCACCTCCAGTGTGTGAATTTTGCGATGCTCCCTTAGTGTGCACCACATTTTGGTGGAGTGTCGCAGATATGCCCCTATTCGCCTGGCCCTTGATTTTAAAGGTGACCTTCGTTTTTTATTACGCGACAGCGCTGAAGGAGTTATTTGTTTACTCCATTTTATACGCCAGGCGAATCTTTTTAGTGCCATTTGAGTCACTTTTATAAAGTGGCTCATCGGGATTTTATCTCATATTGAGACCTTTTTAACATTTTAGTATACTTTAATGTGTTTGTTTTCTCGTTTTATCCATTTTAACAAACTTTAATAAAATGATTATTTCAACATGTTAGTTTTGTCTTTTTAACTAATATATTGTTTTAATATGTTTGTTTTGTTTTTTCTTAGAGTGATACACCTGTGTTTTTTTTTTTAGCGGGTGTTTCACTCAATTGTACTTTTAGGCCATTTGAGCACTCCTATGGAGTGTCTCAGGTGGTGAATGATTATATCTCTCCCCTATGGGGATTTTATTATGTTTTAAATATATTTCAAGGCCCTAATGACCTCGATGTGTCGATGGGCCTCCAAACCACAATAATAATAATAATAATAATAATAATAAGAGGAATATCGAGCGCCATGCTATTGACTTTGGCCAAAGTCGGGGGGAGGATTATAATTCCCCCTTACCAAAGATGAACTGACCTACGCCCTGTCCCAGGCCGGCAGCACAGCCTCTGGTCCAGACGACATGCATTACGAGATGTTGCGTCAGCTGCCTCCTGCCGGACAGGCATTTCTTTTAGACCTCTATAATAGTGTTTGGGAATCTCATCAGTTCCCCTCACTATGGAGGCAAGCAACCGTTATACCTATATATAAAAATGGCAAGGATAAATTAGAGCCAACTAGCTATAGACCGATAGCTTTAACTAGTTGTGTGTGTAAAATATTGGAAAAAATAATTAATAAGCGACTTATATGGTATTTAGAATCCCGCAATCTGCTATCTAATATTCAATGTGGTTTTCGCCGTAACCGATCCACGGTGGATCACCTTGTCTGTCTAGAGACGGCTATTCGTGACGCTTTTCTCCATAAGCAGCATCTTCTGGCTGTCTTCTTCGATCTGGAGAAAGCGTACGATACCACCTGGCGGTACGGCATTTTGAAAACGCTTTTTAACTGGGGGTTTCGAGGAAACCTTCCTTCTTTTATATCTAATTTTATGTCGGATAGACACTTCCGGGTAAGGTTGAATAACACCTTATCCGATGATTTTATTCAAGAAAATGGGGTGCCTCAGGGCAGTATTCTGAGCTGTACGTTGTTCGCTATCGGGATAAATAGTATTGTGGACAACCTGCGCTCACCTGTTCGTTCATGCCTTTTTGTGGATGACTACGCAATTTATTGCAGTTCATCAAGTCTCCACAGGGCTGAACGACAGATACAACTCGCTGTTAACAATCTATGGTTGTGGGCATCTCGTAATGGCTTTCGTTTCTCTGCGGCCAAGACGACTGTCGTCCACTTCCATGGATTACGCGGAATACAGCCAGCCCCCAATATTTTAATGAACAACGTTGTTTTACCTGTCTCCGAGACCGTAAGGTTCCTGGGACTTTTATTCGATTTTAAACTAACTTGGATCCCCCACATCAAAGACCAGAAAGCGAGGTGTGTTAAAGCTTTGAATTTACTTAAAGTTGTGAGTGGTCGCTCTTGGGGTGCTGATAGGGAAACCTTGATGCGCCTTTATAGAGCCTTGGTGAGATCAAAACTTGATTACGGCAGTTTTGTATATGGTTCCGCTAGATCCTCGGCGTTAAAGATGCTCGATAGCGTCCACCATGCTGGCATTCGACTGGCTACTGGTGCTTTTCATACCAGTCCAGTCGAATTTCTCCCTGGAAGATACGCCCTCCGAAATGCCATTTTGATCTTGCCAAGTTCCCTAAAGCGACCACCCCAAACTTTGTATATGAGAGGACCTTTAATGAGCTCCTCTCCACTCGCTTTCACGGATTTGAGCGCATCTACTCAGATGGCTCTAAATCTGGAGCCTCCGTGGGATGTGCTTTTGTTGTGGAAGGATCCAATTTTAAATTTGGTTTACCTAAAGAAACCAGTGTTTTTACGGGTGAATTATATGCCATTTTTAAATCTTTGTGTTTTGTATACCGAAGTAGTCACCGTTCTGTCCTCATCTGCACGGATTCCATGA